>PVKS010001447.1:0-141682 GCA_004027875.1 Aplodontia rufa | reverse complement strand
TCATTAAGTATGCATATATGAATGTGAAGCAACAAATCTTTTCATATGTAAGATGATGTTGAACCAATTTTAAAAAAGATATTATGAAAATCAAAGATCAAGAAAAAATTTGAACTAGCTTAGAAGAAAACTAAAAGACACATACTCCTCAAAGGAGCAATGCAAGCTATAGAGCTGGTTTCTCAAAAGAAACAAAGGAAATCAAAAAACAAAAAAGTAAAAACTTTAAAATTCTAAATGAAATATGCTGTTAACTCTAAAATGTATATATTATATAATGTACTTTTCAAAAGTCAATGTAAACTAAAGGTGATTTCAGACAAACACTAAGAACTTTCACTGACATCTGTTGTCAAACCGTAAAAAATACCCACTAAAAACAGAGCAAATGACTCTAGAGGAAGGAAATTTTAGCAATGACTTTTTCCTAAGTGTGAATTATAAATGAATATTGACTGGATAGTGACTGAGAAAAACAACAGTTGTAACATCTTTATGATTTAAAATATATACATAATTGAAACCCTGAAAATATAAGGCAAAAGGAGAAGCAAATTACATTTATTATGTATTATACAGACTTTACTTAACTTGTATTGCACTGTAAGAAGTCAAACATGAATTTTTAATTTCTGGAATGCTGACTAGTAAAACTACATAGTCATCAAGAAAATAGAAAAATAAAAATGGAACAGTAAATATTTAACACAAAATATGAGACAAAATGATCACAAAATAGGTGAGTCAAACAGAAAACAAATAATAAATTTGTATATACCAAATAATATTCCAATAATATTATATGTTAAAGAGACAAAATGCTTGAGGGCATATATAAAAGACTGTCAAATAGAATTTTAAAATGGTCATATGATGCTTTTGCTATATGCAACAATACTAAAAACACAAAGATCATGAAATTAAAGCCCTGAAGTCATATGTTACCTGTCATAAAATGAGAAGTAGAATACAAAATGTGCATTGTTCTACATCTACTAATAATTATTATTCAATTTAAGACATTTTCATTGTGAAAACACAGACCATATTGGCTCAGTGGTGATTTCTGCCAATCATTAAAGGTTTCAATCTCACCAAATAAACTTGATACCAGCCACAACACGCATAAATCAAGGAAGAAAAATTACAGATCAATTTCTCTCAGAAATTTAGGTGTGAAATTCTATCAAAATATCAGAAATTGAATGCAATGACATATATCTTACCACATTGAATTCACAAGAATTTACCATAGGAAGCAATGAATATGATTAGCAACATTAACAGAATATAGTTTTTTGAAAAGCTAAAGAAACATGTAGATGGTACAGAAAATGTGAAAAAAAAAACACTGATGACGAAGACAGTATTAGTGACAATGATCATCATCATCCTAATGGTTTCTGAGGAATAAATGATATCTTTTTCCATTTAACAAAACTACTTTAAAAACATAAAGGAAACATTAAAATTAATTATACAAAACAGTGCTTTCTACTTGAGATCCAAAATGAGGGGGAAAAAAAGATTACTAACACTATTTGTTAGCAACATTTTACTAACTGGCCATTGAAGGAAGTCCTGAGAGTCAGGGAGGTTTATATTAAAATGGAGAAAGAAGAAACAAATATTTATGATTCATAAATGACATTATCTATGTAAGTAACACAAAAGCTTATGTATAGAAACAGCTAGAACAGGTAAGTCAAATTTCAGGGTAGTGGATAAAATTGCATGAAATAATAAGAAACAGTGAAATTTCAAAAATAAAACATTAAAAAGCGTCTGTACTGGTATCAAATACATAAGGGCCAAAAATCTGTGCTATTTCCTCTATCCTAAAATTTATAACAAATTATATAGTTGAAGAATTAATGTAAACCACCTGAAATTTATCATCCTTAACCACTTTTCACCAACAGAAATACCCATTTTTATTCAACAAAATGGAGCAATATACCTTATTTGTAAACTAGAAGAATTGCAAAATTTGTATTCTTCTAAAATGTATTTATTAATTCAATGTAACACAATCAATTTCCAACCTACTTAAACTATGAAATTGACAAGCTGATCTTACAATTTTTGTGAAATTGCAGAATACCAATTAATATTCAAATTTTTTTTAAGAGACAGAGTATGAAAGAGAGAAAGAATGTGTTAGTTTTTTCATCTGGTTTTTGTTTATCCTCCACTTAGTTGTGTGTGTGGTGCTGGGGAATGAACCTCACTTCTTACACATGCCCTGTAAGTGCTCCTCTGCTGAGCCACCTCTCCAACCCCAAGAATTTTTGATAAAGAACAAAAATATAGGGGCTCAAGCAGTAGCTCAGCAGTTAGGGTGCTTGCTTGGCATGTGCAAGGATGCAAGTTCGAATCTCAGCACTACATACACAATGAAGTTTTGGAGCAATGAAAGCCACGTGAAAATTAATAAAATGGATTCTCTTTTTCTTTCTCTCCCTCACTGTCCCTCTCTTTTAAAAAATTATGGTAACTTATATTGTAATCAACACTTGCTATTTCGGCACTTAAAAAGCTAAAACAAGCAAAACATGAGCAGATACATACATGTGAAGTCACCAGACTTAAGACAAAGACAAAACTTCAGTGAAGTGAAGAAAGCAATAGATATTCAATAGTCACCTTGGGTCGATTGGACAAGCCTAAGGAAATAAGAATTGCAACCTAATATCATGTGTACAGAGTACATATTTTTTTCTTTTGACTGTTGATTAAAATATGAAAGGTAAAACATTGGTTCTATCTTTTATATTTTAGGAAGAAATATAATCCTATTTTCATCATCCTATGGCTTGTGAAGATTTGTGATATAGGACAAGGAGTAAAATGAAGGGAAAGAAAAATTAAAAATTGGGCTTCACTTACATTTAGAAGTTATTATCTTTAAATGTGTTCAACAGAGTGGTGAAAATGAATAAATGAAGCACAGAGGGGAATTTCCTTAACTTGACAGAGATCATTTACAAACAATTTACAGCTAACATTATTGTAAATTTTTGAAGACTAAAAGATTTCTCCTAGGATCAGATGTGAGACAAAGATGCCTATTTTCACCATTCAACATTACACTGTAAGTCTTAGAGCAATTAGTCAATAAAAAGGATGTAAATGACATTTAGAATGGAAAGTAAGAAGAAAAACTATATTGATAGATGACATGATTTGGTACAAGGTTAAAATACAAAAATCAGTCCTAAGGACATTCAAAATCCTCTCTTCCAGCATTACTATTAACCATAGTGACTCTAGTGACTCTTTTGCAATAACACACCAGACCTAGCCCTCTTAACTGTACCATTGCAGTGTTGACCAACCACTCATCTCCCCTGTGTTCTCTCCAGCTTCTAGTAACTATTACTCTACTCCCAACTTCTATGAAATCAACTTTTTTAGATTTCATTAGAAGATTATGAATGTTCTCACCAGAAAGAAATGATTAACTTGAATGGGAATAATATGCTAATTATCCTGATTTGATTATTACATAATATTTACCTGAATTGAAACCTCATAGTATGTGAAATTGTATCACAGGGTAAAAACTGATAAAGAGAATAATATAGGCCATGTTTTAATATAGCAGCAGTGAACAATCCCAAAAGGAAACAAAGCAATTACAACTACAAGAGCATTTAAAAAATACAACATCCAAGAATAAATTTAACTATCTAGGTGGAATACTTCTAGACTGAAAACTCCAGACAGTGCTGAAAAAAAAATTCCTTAGATTGACTTTTCCTCTGAGATGGTGATAATCCTTTGAGCCTAGAGAGAGGTAGGGATCACGTGGCATTGTGAATGCACCAGATGTCATTGACTTATCCACTTTCAGATGGTTTATTAATTATTATACACATCTTACCTCAATTATAAAAAGAGGAAGAAGATGGGACAAGAGAAGGAGGAGAAACAGCAACCTGTGCTCATAGTTGTGTCTACTCTTGGATGCCGAAAGGTAGACATTATTGGAAAGCACTAGTGGGGATTCTTAATTAGGGCAAGAATTCTTGATACTTGATTTGTTTCCTAATTAGGGACCTAATTTCAAAGGTAGTTCACTATTTCAAAACGTTGGATGGTAGTTTTTAAAAATCTACATATGAAATAGGTAATAAATATAATTTGATATATAAATACATATTGTATATCTGTAATTTTGAGAAGTATGTATGTAGGGGTTTGAGCAGTGGCTCAGTGGTTATGGTGCTTGCCTGGCATGCATGAGGACCTGGGTTGGAACCTCAGCACAACATACAAATCTCTGTGTCAGAGCAATGAAGTCCAGATGGAAAACTAAATAAAATTGATTCTCTTTCTTTTGTTCTCTCTCTCATTGTCCCTCTCTCTTAAAACAAAAAACTATGTATGTATATCTTTGTACTTCAATAAAATAAAATAGAAAATGATTTTATGTTCTATCAACAAGAGATCTCATGATGTCAAATGAAGTAGAATTTATAGACAAATATATTTAGACTAATATATTTTATTTAATAAAATTAAAAAGGTGATATTTATGGAAAAATTTGTACGCCACACAAATATAAAGAAATTCATGACAGTGAATATCATATCAGGCTCGAGCTATTTGTGTATGAGCAAGAGGTGCTGTGTGATAGGAATTGGGACAGATTTATATATAGGTATATGTATGCATGCATATATATATATATGTATATGTAAAATTTCCACTGTTAAATACTTTTATTTCTTATGGTAAGTAACTGATCTACACTTACGCTGCAAATAGTTTTGTGTGCTTGTAATTTTTAAATTTTAGGAGAAGAATTTGCATTGTTTATATCCTTGATAGGTTTTAAAAACTATAAAATTCATTGTCTTTTTGACTGGTATATAACTTTTACATGGTAGGTTACTCAGACACATTTCATCTTTAGTTTCCAGTTTTAGGTAGAGAAAACAGTTTTTAAAGTGACAGGGTCCAATAAAGCCTTCTAATATCAAATTTAATACATATTTCAATGCATAGGGCTGCTTCTTTTGAAAGGGAAAGAAGATAAATGTTTAGGAAATATCTCCAAATTGCCAGGACTATTTATACATAGTAGCCTCCAATTATCCATATTTTTTTTTCCTGATTTTGGTTTCCTGTGATCAAAAACACTGAATGTAGTAAATGGAAATTTTCAGAACTAAATAATTCATGTGCTCTTAATACATTTTATCATAGTATGTTATTAAAATTATTCTAGCTTATTACTGTTGTCAATCTTTCACTGTGCCTAATTTATAAATCAGATTTAATTATAGGTATATAAGTACAGGAGAAATCACAGTACACATAGGGCTCTGTACTATCAGTGGCTTCAGGCATCTAGTGAAGTTCTTAAAACATATTCTCTGTGGATAAGGGATAACTACTATATTATTTCAATAAATCATGACAGCAGTCCTGTGAAGTGTCATTACACCATTACAAAAATAAGGAACCTGAAATATGAAGACTCTGTCACCTGCCTAAAATTCTCCCTCAGTGGGAAAACTAGTTTTAATATCTAGACTGCAATACAAAAATTTATGCTCATTTTAGTACATCTTACTGACTTCTCCAAACACTGATTTTTTAAGAACTTTTAAGATTTAATGAAAAATAGCATTTTCCAAAATAAAAGGAGTTAATCACTTGCTTTGCTGAAAGTAAATGATTCTTAAATTCATCTGTCTTCAAAACAAAAAAATTAATTGAAATTACAAAATACTATAACACCTTTTCTATTGTGAAAAATAACTCTCTTGGAAGGTTTATCTATCTGACAATTTTTCTTTTCTTTGAAGTGAGCCTCACTTTGATAATTTCCACATTGAAAGTCATTTCCGCACAGACAATAAATCCGTAGTTCAGGAGAGTGTTTCAATTTTCTTACTTATGCAGCATCACGTTCCACGCTGAGTCCTGGCTACTCTTTTGATTCCATAGTGCTGCACACTGAATCCTAAGCTTAGTTTTCCTGAAAGTTAGTCCTTTCATGTCAGATTTAGTAATTGATCCAACTGTTCTAAAACGAATGTTTTTAAGCATTTGCATATGAGATAAATAGATGCCACCAAACACCTCCTCTCTGTTGACCTTCATTTCTCTTCTTCATTGAGGCGGTCTCCTCTTGCTTTAATAGGAGAGGTGGAGAGAAATATCGAAGTCATTATTTTGACTTCAGCTGTTTAACCTTGTGTCCTAATCCCTCTAAGCCTGCCATTCACAAGCTTCCTAGACAGTAAAAAAAAAAAAAATCTTTCGAACTTAAGAGTTGAAGTTCTAACACCAAATCAACCTTGAAAAACTAGAAAAAGAAACAGACAAAGCCTCCCTTGAATTATTACCAACTGTTCTAGATATTCTCAGATGGCAGGGAAAAGGAAAGTGAATTTGAACAATTGCCAGAATGTCAAATAGAGGTATATTTCATAAAACACTTCTTTTCCTGGTTCATTACCTATCTTGTTTAATTTTGTCACTCTCTTCCACTTCATAGAGAATCACTTCAACTTATAAAAGTGGACATTCCACTGAATTCAAATCAATTTTTAGGTTTTTGAAATGTATTTTTATAAAGCAACAAACATTAAGCAATTATTTGTTATTGTTAAGCCACTATGCTACTTAAATTTGTTATGAATATACAGGACAAAATCTAAAAATATTGTGTCTTTAATCTCTGAGTAAAGTTGAAATTTATTACATTTAAATAGTTAACAGAATCTATTAACTTTCAAGAGAATGAACTACATAAAAAAATGAATGATAAAATTCCCAGGTTCTGACATATTTGCAGTGCTGGTTCTCCATACAGAAAAGCTGGTTATGTATTTTAATACCATTGTACATATTCATTATTATATAGACCTGGTCTAAGCATGATAATGCTTTGCAAGTATGTCCTCATACAAACAATTATGGATGAGAACTCACAGACCAAGTTATTGAGTGGAAAGCATAAGGCTACTTCCAAGGTTGGATTTGCAGAAGTCAGACAAGAATGATACCAAAGACCCAGGGAGAAGCACAACTTATTGTTCTTTTCTGAGAGTAGAGAACTTTGAGAAGCCAGAATTTTAAAGATTTCCCTTAGAAAATAAAAAGATATAATATTTGAAAAATATTTAGATGATATAAATGCAGTCACATTGTTTTGGTTGACTAATAGCATATTTATTGAAAAGTACTTAAATATTCTATGTGCATTCAGCTTTAATTATGAAAACAATTATAAATTATTGCATTTAGGATTAACCTTAGGCAAGACTTTTTCATTATCATTCAATTTATATTTTCATGGATCTTTACTTACTTTAAAACTACACACAGTAGTAATTTATTAGTTATTTTATTGTCATGAAAACATAAATCAAATTAATATAAGTATGCTATACTTCCCCCAGATGGCAATTTCATAGTTTGAAAGTGCTATCCAGTCTCAGAACTCAACTATGGTCTTAGAATTGTTCACCGATGTTTACCAATTACTCACATGGTCACCAATGTTAAGTGATTAAAGTGACTCTAGTGTATATACATTTGATAAATACATCTGACATCTGATTGCACTAATTTTGGCTTGTGTTAATGCAGAAATGAAACAATTGTCCATCATTAGAATTATTAGCTTTCATGAAATCAACTGCTCATGTTGACATCACAAAAATTATATATTCAAAACAAATGAAAAAGCAATGACTTTAAATACTAGGACTTTAAATACAGTTATATACTACCCAGTTTGATATCAAGTGGAAAAGAACCTTCATTTTTACGATATTTAATTAGAAGATGACATATTAAAGAAAGTTTATTTTCATACCTAACAAGATATAACAGTTATTTTGTAGTAGAAAAGTTGTCAACAGCTAATTTTATATAATTAATTTGGTAGTATTATTTCTTTGGTCCAGTAAAAAATGGATCAAAGTTTAAATTAGTTGTTCAACATTTTCAAGCCAATGAAACATATCCTACTAAAAGCCTTAAATTTTAATTTTATTTTATAAAAATGTTTATGTTAAATTTGTACATTTATTTCATAATGCAATTAGATACATCTGCACTTAAACTTTAATATTTTCTTTCCAAAATTAACTGATTTAAAAAACATTGATTTAAAATTTTCTTTTAAAATAAGCAAGCTAAAATCATAGGAACTGACATTGAGTTAGTACACTGTAAAATTTTCAGCTGCTATGAAAACATACAGGGGATTATTATAAATTAGGAAATATAAACTATAAAGTATCTTTGATCTTCCGAAATTCACAATTCAGTAACATTAAATTCCCCACAGATCTTCTTAGCTTAAAAACTAAAAGGCCCTATTTAACCAATCAACAAAAGACTTAGAAAACTACTGTAAAAGAACTAAGAATGAAATGGAATACGGGGTTTAGAGTGGCAGAAGGTGGTATAAAACTTTCCACTATAAAAGTTTATAATCAAAACACGCACTGGGATTTCTAAGCATACACTCTAAAGATCTGTTTCATTGTTGCTCTTTTTAGTCCCTACTTTCCCTGTACTTAATGCCAACTACTCCTCGGAAGGTTCCCACATAGCCTATTCATCAATATGTCAGAATTTCTCTTCTTCATTTGTTGGATCATTTCTATAAATTCTAGCATAAACTGCTTACACCATTTTCTGCCACCCTAACCCCACAGTGTACTCATTCATTCTTAGTCCTGCTACTAGAATTTCCTAGGTCATTTTTTGATTGGTAGAATAATTCCTTTTAGTTATTACCTAAGGAGGTTTGTGGGGGAAAGTATTCCTTGTTTTTGTAACATTTTTGGTAGCCACTTAACATGATGAAGAGCTTGGCTAGATATAAAATATTTAGCAAATTCTTTTCTAAGTCTTACCCCGAAAGTTTTACCATTTTTCATGTATTGAATACGAATGTGGAAAATTCTTTGCAAACTGATTTTTTTCCAAGAAATAAGTTAATCATTTTGCCTGATTGCTCAAATGATTTTTCTTTTAATTGGAAAATGTTTATTAATATGTATCATAGGATTTTAGGGGGATTAATTATCACCTGTACGTGGTGTTAGTTATATCTTTGTGTTATGATGCTTTGCTCTTTTTAGAATATTGTAAAAATGAAAATCATGTAATAGGTAATAATCCCAAACTCTTTTCACTAATCATGCTGTCAAAACTAATACCTGTTGTTACTGGTATCAATTTTTTTTTTCTGACAAAAAATATTGCCTTGTATGGATATATCACAATATTTTTTAAACTTACAGTTGTATTGGGGTTATTTCCAATTTGGGGCTGCTATAATAAAAATTAACTCATAAGTTTTTATGGGTTGTACACATTCATTTCTCTTGCATCAATATCAAGGTGCAAATTTGTTGAGTTGTATGATAAATATACATTTAAATGTTATAAGGTTTTATCAAGTAGTTTTCAAATCTGATATCATTTTGCATTACCACCACCAATATATGAAAATTCCATTTATTTCATCTCCTTGCCAACACTTGTTATTGTCAATATTTTTAAATTACAGCAATTAAAATTATCATCATGGCTCTTGTTGATTATTTCTCTAATGACTAAGGGCATGCAGGAATTTTTCTGTAGCTTATTTCTCAACTTACCTACCATACATTGCTAATGATAAGACCCAAGGTTCTCCACATTAGCTCTAGCTCTCAGAATTGCCAGTCTGCTTAACTATTCTCATGTATGTTCAGTGGCATCTGATTGTAGATTGAATCATTATTGAGTTGATATCCAAGGAGATTAATCAACACTTCATGTGATTATTGGCCTACTGTGAAATACCTTCTGTTCAAATTTCTTCCTCATTTCTAAAATTATCTTTTTCTTATTGCTTAATAAGTGTATTTTCAGATTTTAGGCAATAAATAATTTATTGTTAAAATATCTTACCCATCTGTCACTTGATAGTTTACTAAGCCAATGGTGTCATTAGATAAAATTTCTTAATATTTACCTATCCTGATAAAGAAATATTTCCATACAGGTGTTTCTCTATGTTTTCTCTGTGAATTATAGCATTAAATATTTCACATTTACAATCTATCACAAAATATTTCTGGATGGTGTGAAGGGGCAACATATTTCATTTCACTTTTCCAATATCACAGTGAATTGAACCAACACCATATTTTGAGCTTTTTTGTTTCTTTTATTTCCCAGTGTAACATTCATGTATCAAGAATGATCCTATTTCAAATATATTTCTTTATCTATTTGTCTGTTCCTTCTCAAGTATCCCACAGATGATATTACTGTGGCCCAAACTTCCAGTTCAGAATGCAGTAGACTAGGAAGGAAAGAGGTCTCAGTATCTCTATTGGCAGATTCAATTTGGCTTTCCTACTTCTTAAAAAAAAAAAAAATCAAAAGAAATTCTACACTTTTAGATTGCCATATTGAAGCCTCTCCTTTCTCTCTCTCATTACTTCCCTTTCTATTTCTTCTGTTCTTCCAAAGGAATCCCTACAAACAACTCTTCCAAATCAGCAGTTAATGGAAAGTTTATGCATATAACTTACTGTTTTTTAAAAATATATATTTGTGAATGAAAGATTTTAATGACATTATGTAAGTAATAAAGAAGCAGGTATTATTCCTATTACCTGAAAATTAAAATGTATGTAATTCAAGGCAAGATAATAACATCATGTACTGATTATTCAGGTAAGTTGATATTTTTCAAGACTGATTTGTGAGTTGAGCTTCAGGATAAAAGGAAATTTATCTGTTGTAAAGGACCTTTAATACAAACTATTTTTATAGATATATGGACCATAATTTTACACAAACTCAGGATAATTAGCATTTCTTATCACAATGATGGGGTACCCCAGACCTAACCAGCAACTATATCAACTTTAATACTAAACATAAAGAGTAAAAGCCATAAACTATTCAAAGCCATCTAATTTATGGCCAAAAAATCATCAGGAAACTAATTTATGGGGCATTGTGAATAAATTAATATTTCAAAAATTGATACACTTAAGCTGATTATTTCCTACACATTCTAAATTTATGATCACTAAAACATTTCAATTAAAAAAAGCAATGAAGGGGGCTGGAGTGGTGGCTCTGCGGTTACAGCACTTGCCTTGCATGTGCAAATATGCAGGTTCGAACTCCAGCACCACATACACAACAAAGTGTTGGAGCAATGAGGGTCAGTTGAAAAACTAAAAATAGCTTCTCTCTTTCCTTCTCTCTCTCTCTGTCCCTTTCTTTCTTTAACGATAACCTCAACATGTATGAATTTTTACCTCAACAGGGGGAACCTTGCCTAGGATGCTGGAGAATGTAGGGAGGAGGGCAAGGAGTGGGGAGGGAATAAGAAGGATATCAAGGGGACCAGAGGGAGGGAGTATTAGGGGATCAATTCAGAAGGGAAACTTCGACTTCCATGAGAAGTCCAATTAACACGGGGGGTTAATAAGGGGAAACATGGAACCATGGGGAACCCAAGGTGGGGAAAACAAGGGATGGGATCAGCCTTGGCTTGCTCTGTCATTATACATTTGTCCTTGATTGTTTGATAATGATTCCCTCCTAAATGTAAGACCATATTTAATGAATAAAAAGAATTTAAAAAAGCAATGACAGGTTGGAGTGATGGCTGAGCTATATAGCACCTGCCAGGCATGCAACAAGGACCAGGGTTCAAACCCCAGCACAACAAACACAACTAAGTGTTGAAGCAATGAAAACCACAAGAAAAACTAAATAAAGTTGATTCTTTCTCTAAAAAAAAAAAAAGAAAAGAAAAATGTAGCAATGATAGAGAGCTGCATGTTCTGTGAGAATCAGTTTTCTTTAGAATTCCCATTTACAAAAATGTAGCATTATATGAGCATATGGTATTGTTTTTACTATCTCCCCTGCCCTCTCTCAATGTAGGCCTAAGGCTTAAAATCTCTTAAAAATCATCCCTACGTCTTACATTGTGGCTATCCTATTGACCATTTATTTTCTTTATGCCAAACAATGGCTGAAAGGCTACAAAAATCATGGAGACTACACATCATATTGTACTTGACAAGTATTGATTTTCTATAGTAGAGTAGGAAAGGAAGACATGTTTACCATGGTAGAACACCATGTTCTTACAATTCAGAATAGAGATTAAGATACTTTTACTATAAAAACATTTCCCCTTGTGAGGAATTGAGAATTTGGAAGAGTACAAAAACTACAGTTGTATCATGAGATAAAATAACACCAACATTTTCAATATTGACTCTATAGCAAAACACTTCCTGGAATCAAACTGAATAAGGCAATCTTGGTTTTGAAAGTTATTGCAGCTCAGTTAAATAAAGCTTGTCCCCCAAAATCTTGTTTAAATTTCAGTTGTTGGGATGCTAATAATCATGAGTAATCACATAAAGACAAATTTTGCTGTAGTTCTTCCGTATACAAAGCATTATGCATGAAATGGATGTGCATCATGATCCGTAGCCAATTATATCACTTCTTCTGAAGTCTGTCAATAACTGGCTATTGAATATCAATTATTCAGCTCACTTAATAGACAATGGCATAGTTATAATGACTCCTTGCCTCCCAGTAATAAACCTACATGACATTTTATGAAAATAGGCAAAAGGGATATCTGGCCAGCAAAGACAATAGCTCATTAAAGAAACAAGAAGTAATAATACTGGATATGAACAAATCTGATAGAACATAAATACAACTATAGAGGAAATAGTGGATGTACGAATGTTGACAATCTCACCATTACAAAGAATCCAGTCTTCCTTAAAGGAATTTAGTAAAGGTGAAAATATCAACCTAAGTGAGGAAGGTGTTTGTGACAGAAATGATGGAGACGTCTTACAGGTTGCTAAGGCAGCAGAAAAGTTTAGGTGAAAAAAACTCTTGAAGATATTTCCGGGTCTAACTATAAAATGTTGATAGCTGATCTAAACTTAGAAACCATTATAACAATTCACCAGATTATGGAAAGGATATTCATATTGTATTGTAAATTATATAATGTGAAGACAACCATTGTTCCAAACTATTCTTGATAAGTTTTACAAAGAAAACAATTCTAAATACTCTAATGTTTTAAGTTGTAGAAAGCAAAAGGAAAATCAAATGTACTATATTTCATTTCTCCAAGCTTATACACCAATAGGAAGACCTTTTTCTGTTGTGATATCAGTTTTCAAATTCATAGAAAAATAATTTTTCCTATTAATTATTATGATCACTTTCAAGGTTTCAGTCTGCATTTTATTTTTCTTCACTATTACACAAAGACTATCTATATTTGTTGATAGAATGTGTTCACAGTTAAATATGTTTTCAGAAAGGTGAAGTTCACATGGTCAACCAAGAAACTGATTGACATTATTCCTCTTTAAATCTTGCTTAATATTATATTAGGAGCCTTTCTAGATATAGGGACCCAAATGTTTTTTTTTTTAAAGAAAGGGTATCTTCCTTTCCAAAAGTTAGTTTGGGTAGAATAGAGACAATAGAGTTTAGAGGGGAAGATGTGATCATCTTCAGCACTGGAAGCATTGTAAGGACTGTGTGAGGACCATTGGTTTGTCATCCCTCATTTAACAAGAACGTTGGGAACAGATGTAGAAATATATATAATGAAATATATAAATGTTGGTCAGAGACTGAGGCTTTTGAAATGCATGTTCAATAATTGTCATTAGTGAAAAATTTGGGAGCATCATTATCGAAGTGGGTGGGGAAAGCTAGGTGGAAGAGACGATCTTAGGGAAAAACACAAAAGCAAAGCAGCTGCTGAACTAAATGAGTTATCCCTAGTGACAGTGAACCTATTCATAAAAAGAATGGGAAATTTGGTGGAAAGAATTACAGTTGTACAGAAGATAAAATAGAGGAATTTAAGGGCACTGCAGAGCATATGATGGCCAAAAGGAAATTTTGTGGCTGGTTCAAACGAAAGTTATTTTCAAAAGAACTAAGGAATGTTAGAGGAGATGAGGTGAAAAGGACTCTGAAAGACAATGAAGGTTATCTTCTTCACTTCCAGGGTAGAAATTTGTGAAGCACACCTGACAGATATCGATGGCAGAGGAAGGTAGGGGTGGAACTTTCTTAGGAAATAGCTTAATTTAAGTATTATTGTTTTATTGTAAATGCTAACATTTCAGCTAAATTAAAAGCCTGATTAAGCCACTGAATATCAGCCTAAGGATATAAGTACACTTTACAAATTTTCCCCATTGTACAATGAGCTATATGCTTTAAAACATATTTGCAAAAATTGAGTTATTAACAAGATTTAGAAATTTCTGAAACATGAAAGTATCTGTCAAATTAATTTAAATCTCCACATTTATTCTTTGTTTTTTAGAGTAATTCTATTTCACCTATTAATTGGTATCACAATATTTGTAGTATAAATAACGTTGGGATGAGTCTTTACAAACAATCAAGTAGTTTTTGATTCAAAATATACATTTTTTTGAGTGAGGTTCATGAATTCAAAACAATAGGGAAAATTATGAACATGTGAAAAAAAAAAAACCAGAGCAACCTTAATTCATACAACCTAGTAAGAGGCATATAAAGAATAAGCACAGCTCTTCGTTTTGATGTAACTGACCTTGAGTATAACTGAGTGGTTCATTATATTTCCCTGATATTTTTAAAATAATTATTTTCCATTGGAAAAAAATGTGTGGAATGCATCATTTTTTGTTGTAGGGCTTTGGCAAGGGCTCTTCTCTGTCCACCCTTGTATAGAAACAATTAGAAGACTCTCATATAAACTTGTAATTTGGTGAATTGGTCAAATGGTGAGTGATAACTGCCAAAATCAGTTAAATGCTTTATTTGCTTTTTCGTAAAGAAATGTTTTCCTCTTTCAACTGGTTGTGGTTGTCTCATGCCTAATCAATGATTAACATCAAGCAACTGATTTTAAGGAAATGTGTTTGTATATGGCATGGGATATTTATGTACTTGTTAAAAAATACAGATCAAAATTTAAATGTTAATAAAAGCTCTTAATTCTTTGTTCTTATAAAATATTCTATTTATATGGAAAAATACCTCTAACAATCAAACCCTAGCAAATATGAAATGCTAATTCTGTAAGGTTTTATACAACACATAATTTCTGTTCTATTTTGGATAGTTGGTATTTATTTTTGTGACATAATAAAGATTATGTTAAAACCTGTGGATCTGAATGAAAAGATAAATGGCTTAAATTTTATTGTAGGAGAAAATTGGTAGCTAGTTCAGGCTTCTATGAATAAAATAATATGAAATTAGTATTACTTCTCATTAGAAACCAAATTTAAAAACTATATTGCTTTACTAAAATTTATATTTTAAATTATTCCATAAGTAAAGATATTTCATAAATGAAATATAAATATTTTATTTTGGAATAAAATGTGGTTAAAGGTTCAACTCAATGGTTCTTTGTGAAGTTGCTCTTCAAGTGCTTATAAATCAGAAGTAACAGCCAGTAATGCTATGATATGCAATGAATCGGAGGAGTTTCAAAGTTGTGGAAATAGTAATAATCACAGCTTTTAACAAACATTTGTTGGTTTTAGCTTCAATAACAACTTTTAAGGCTCCAGAAAATATGTATCTATTAAAATGATTTTTAAATTTTATTTAAGCTGTAGAATATACATAAGATAGAAGTAAAAATTCTACCAGATTGTTAAGAAATACTTTCTATTCATAAATATTTTATACATTTATTCTAGGAATTATTCACAGCTTATTCATTTCAATTAATCATAATATAAGTGATATATATTTGGCACACATTACTACATTTCAAAAGAATAATCCTTGATCCAAATTTAATACAGTTTTTATATATGGTCACTTTAGGTTTACATGAATGCAAATTCTTTCAAAAGATGTATTCAAAATGATAAATAGATACATGATTAATACTATCATCAAGAGTACCAACTTCCTGGGGCTGGAGCGGTGGCTTGGAGGTTATGGCACTTCCCTTGCATGCGCGAGTTCATGGGTTCAGACCCTAGCACCACATACACAACTAAGGTGTCTAAGCCATGAAAGTCCATGAAAAAACAAATAAAATTCTCCCTCTCTCTTTAAAAAAAAAAGATTGCTTCTCTCTCTCTCTGTTCCCTCTTTTTTAAAAAAAAGAGTACCAACTTCCTTTTTAGTTTAAGGAGATGGCTTCTATAAATTTTTTGAAAGAGTGAGTCAATTCAATTTTTCATTTATTTTTTCATCTGTTTTTTGTTTTTCTGACACTTAATTTAATATGTGGCATGTGCCAGGACCCAGATTTGAAACTCAGTACCACATATACAACTAAGTGTCATTTTTACAGATTAATAATTTGAATGGTTTATTGGCTGATAACTGTAGGCACGTGGTGTGTAGATGAAGTAATTAGGTCACTGGGGACAAGCCCCTGAGGACTATATCTTGCTCCTGTCTTCTCTCTTCCCTCCTACCATCTCCTGCCTCCTTTCTCTGGTTCCTGTTGCCACAGGTGAGGAGCCTTCCTCCACAAAACCCTTCTGTGATGATATTTCTGTCTTAGAGCAAGCCAACCATGGACCATGGGCTGAACCTCTGAAACTGTGAGCCAAAATAACTTTTCCTTCTCTAAGTGGTTCATGTCAGGTATTTTGGTCACAGTGATGAAAAGCTGACCAACACACATGGCTACTAATAAAATGTGTCTATAGGTTTGCCATCATATGAATCAGTGCATTTAGACCAAAAGAAAGCATATTAGAACTGCATTATACTACATGTAGTTATACACACATTTCTTTGCAAAGTGCTTCTTAAATATTGTATAATTTGGATAAGATATCTATATCTTTGTCCTGAATAAAAGTCTATTAGCCACAAACCACTCCTTTATCCATTGATGCGTATTTGCTGATTTCAGACACTTTTTTTGGTGCTGAAATCTCTCTGACTTAGGCAGTAATTAAACTCATTATGAATCCTCCACTGAAAAAATAAAATTTAAAGATTTTTTCTAAAAATAATTTATAAACTATAAGGTAATTAAATACATAATATGGTAAAACATTTTAAAATATTTCTCCTTTAATTTTTCACCTCCATCACAGAGTTCCTCCCAACAGCCTGCATACTAGGTTCCCTAGCTCATGAAGAGTCTTTGCTACAGCCCTTTTCTATCTTGATTTTACAATAATTCAGATTCTTGAAGCTGAGTCATTCAACCAAATAGTATTTTACTGTGCATCCAGACACAGAATCCAGTAGCCCAGAGAGGAATCCTAGCTATCTGTGAGTTCCTAGAATTGTAGAACTATCCACTTATTTCCCCCCCAGTACTGAACATTGAACTCAGAGCCATTTTACCACTGAAATATAGCCCCCCCGACAAACCTTTTAAGTTTTTTTATTTTGAGAAAGGGTCTAAGTTGCCAATACTGACCTTCAACTTGCCTTCTGCCTCAGCTTCCTAAATTGCTGGGATTTCAGGTGTGTGTCACATTCTTAAGGTTCAGTCTCTAGAATTAGGATGTTAGCAGTGCTACAAGTATACATCTGATAATCTCATTACTGGTTCTCCACTTGAATTCTGTTCTGCCCCTCTCAATTCTGGATTTTCCCCTGAAACCCCGAGGTGGACTTTTACGTTCATGTTTTGTCTAACCAGCTTTCCACTTCTACTTGATTCCTTACACCAAGAACATATTATAACAAAATATTTCTTTTTAATTTATATGTATTCTGAACCTTTTGTGAGGCTATTCTACAGGAAACAGAATTTAATATATTAATTAGTATCATTCAGTAATCAGTAGTGTAATTGCCACAGTAGAAATCTGTTTCTCAAATCAGGGTTTATAACTTAATTCTTATAAACACCCTAGTATAATCCTATATAATATAATGTACATCAGCAAGTCTACAAGTTAATATTTAACTATTAAGCATTAATTGATCAATTAACTGAACACTTGAAAAATATCATATTCCACATATACTTTACAACAATTATATTTTACATCGTGTAAATTTTACTTTGTATATTATATTTTTAACATTGCAAAGAAGTCATATTTTAATACACATGGAAAATATTAGTTACTCATATAGTTAATCATTCAATATTAAATTCAAGACATTTTGGCTTTTGCTTGATTCACCTATTTAAAGCTGCTTAGGAAAAGGGCAAAGTATCAATTAACAGAGGGCTGCACAGCTTGTAAAATATTTTTAAAAAGCTGCTGGGAGCTCCAACCTCCGTAAAGAAAACCAATTCAATGTTAATGAAGCCATTCCTAAGAAAGGCCTTGGGAATGTAGGAGAGGGAAAAGCACAAGGATAAAATAAAAAAGCATATGACTTGCCAAATTAGTAACTTAATCACTCGGGTAGGCTACTAATCTCTCATTGGACCAGAAATACCATGGAGTAGGACAAAGCTCATGTAAAAATAGCTTTCTACAATCACTTTTCATTCTCCTTAGAAGAAAAGACCACTAAAGTAAAAAGCCTGTAAGAATTCACCTAAGAAACTTTATCACTGGATATGCTGCATTTAATAGAAAATGCTGTCTGTAAAGGCTCTGGGCTATGTCATTAGGGATACATCTAAGTCACACCATCATGCCCAAAGAAAATAGCTGAGGGAAATACCTTTAAGTGGAATTCAGATAACTTAGAACTACTCCATGGATCTGAGTCTAAAGAGATCATAACCGGTTACCTTAAAACCAGAGGTCACTGTGATAGTTTTGTTTTCATCTTATATATGATTTTGCCTGTATCTTTCAGAAAATGGAGAAAAGAGATGGACTACAATAATAAGATTGGCAATAATTATCTCAGTTTTAGCAACGAGACAAGTCACAGATACAGGCTTGTACTTAATATTCTACTGTCTTGCATTTAAAAGATAGCTTCTTAACTGCTTTTTCAGGGCAACATGTTTGGGCTCCTTAGAGCTTTATGGGGCATGTAAAGAAGAAAGAAGATGAAAATAGGGTGCCTAGCTTCTACCCTAAGTGGCCCCATTCAACAAAAATATCTATATTTGTTTTATCTATCAGGCTTTTAGCTACTTCATTTGAAGAGAGGGATTTGAAGCTTAAACAGGTTTGAAATTTAGCTAATGTATATAATTACTGATGTTACTAATAACTACAATTTACTGAGCAAGGCCTCTTTATTAGGCCACCAGCAGTTAAGCATTTTGTAAGCATATATCTTTAATCTTATTAATTTATTCTTAAATAGAATCTAAATATCAATGCCTTTATTTAAGAATCAGAATACTGAAGTGTAAAAAGATTAAAAAGCTTGGCTAAGGTCCTAATGCTAGTAAGTGATATAGTTAGACTGATATTAAATTTATTTTGCATATAAAAATGGTAAAAGCAGCTGTCTTGGTCATTTAGAACTGCTATAATAACTTACCATAAATTGAGTGGCATAAACACCACAGCTCTGAAAGTTGGGAAGATTAGGACCTAAGGTTCTAGGAGACCCTGTGAGTGGTGAGGCTCACTTTCTGGTTTGCTGATATCCATCTCCTCCGCACATCATCAATCAAAGGAAAACAGGAAGAAAAAGAGCTCACTGGTGTGTTTTTCTTGAAGCACACTACAGAGTGTATGCTTCAGGAAGGCAAAGCCCTCATGACCTAATCATCTCCCAAAGCTCTCCCACCAGACGTTTTCACATTAGGGCTTAGCCTTCAACATAGCAATTGGACAGTGGAGGGCACACACGTTCAGTCCATAGGACCAGCTGTTATCTCTTCTAAGATTTTGTTTATTTGTTTGTTTTAATGCACGCTATCCTGGCAACATGCTTGTCCTCATGGTTCTTTTTCATGGAATCCTTAAGCTCTTTGACGTCTCTACTACCATCTTTCTCACCTTCCCACACTGAGATTATTTAGCACTTGGTGACATTTTGTCCATTTCAGGCATTTCACTAATTACAATGAATAAATCCCACTGGAACTATCCATAATGCATATGACATAATTCCCCAATAATATAGAGCTAAAATTCATAGCATCTACCCAGACATTTTGAGTTAGGGTTGTATATTTGAAGCCATGGATTGTTTGCTTTAAGTTTTTCTTTTGAATTGTACACATGAAAAGGCTCTTGACCTCTGTTTCACTTCATTTGCATGCAGTCTTCCTACCTCCTTGAAATATTTCTTTCCCCCACCATAATAAAAATTTTATAATAGAAGATGGTATATTCTGTACATTTTAAATTAGACCATTCCAAGCACACTCTCCAAGTTTTGAAGATCTATAGGGCTCATTGCTTCTCTGCATGGACTACAAGGGTACAAACATAGATAAGTAGAAGAACTGACATAAAACTGAGTCTGATGGAATCCTAGTTATTGTCTCTAAGGCATTCCTCATTCTGACACTTTCACATTCTTGTTTTCAATCTGTGCATAATAATTTTTCATAATAATAGGATTGATTATGCCATATTCATACATGCACATAACACAATTAAAACTTCCTGTCCTGGATTCCACGACTTTGAGATGCTTTAAGAGTTGTCCATCCAAATAACTTTACTGAAATTTCTTAGGCTTCTTCATTGCTTAATGTCTCTTCTATCTCTTCCTAACAGCATGGTGTTCTCTACTCTTCCTTGTTCTTTTATCCTCTTTCTTCATTCTACAACACTCCCACGAATCTTATTCATTAGCAATCTTAGCACCTATGTGTTTTGGACTTTTATACCTCTTCCTATTGGAACTCCCCATGCTTCAGCCACATGGTCCCCTTTCCATCCATGGACCTTGCTGGAATCTGTTCTACCCTGGGGCCTTTCCAGGGGCTGTCTGTGCTAGCCTCCTAATGCTGTATGATGTTACTGCACACAGAGCAGCTTACAGCACATATGTAGAAGCTCATGAGCATTTAGGTAAGCAGTCTTATTCGGTGGATTAGACTCTCTGCTCAGGACACTATAAAGCTAAAATGAAGCCAGTGATATGATAAGTTTTTAAAGACTTTAATAAGAATCCACACCCAAGTTCATTTGAATGGTAGAATCTGGTTCCTTCCAGTTATAGGTCTGAGGTCTGGATTTCCCTGTCATTCTGAGCAATTTTCAACTCCTAGAGGCAGCTGCCATCCGTTTCTATGTGACTCCCTCACATTCAAATCCAATATAGCACATTAAATCTTTTTTTAGCACTTTAAATATTTCTCTTGCTTTAATCTCTTGATTCCTCTAAGTTACACCCAGATTTAGAAGTCCATGTATTAAGCTAGGTATACCTGCATCATCTGGCTTTCTTAAAACCACTGTGACATATAATAAAAATGATCAGAACTAAAATACATCATATTCATATTCTCAAGGCTGTGCAGGGCACATGCATAAGGGGACATGGGTCTTGAGGGACATCTTTATGTTATCCCTCCATCCTGTTTTATTTTTTATGTTTCTCTAGTTCTTTGATGCTGGAACCTTTAACATATCCCTTAGAAAGAATTTATTGACCACCAAAACTAATGCTCCCACAGTCTTCTTTCTTCACTATGCTTTAATAGTTACTTTATTTAAGCCTAGCATTTTAACTACTTCAGATTTTCTATGCATTTACTTTCATTTGTATATTTAACAATTTCAATTCCCTAGAATCAGAACCTCAATGCAGCTTTATCCCTAAGATATGAAAGGGTGGTAAACATTCAATAAAACCTTCTGACCAAATTAACAATTCCCAAATTTCAGTTTAATAGAAAAAGAATGTTCTCCTGAGTCTGTAAGACCATTTTTTTCCAATGGCTCCCTGGAAATATTTATTTAATTGTTCTTCATCTATCTCATAGCTACTCTGTCAAAGTCAAAATCATTGTATATTTCTGTAATACCTTCATGTCCATTGCTACCTTAGTTTGTTTGGATATTGGAACAAAATTCCTCCCTGACACACCTAGTTAGAAGAATTAAAAAGAAAACAGAATTATCTAGAATAAAATGAAAAGATATTTAATCTAACACAAAACTTTACTTTCCATACATGCTGAATTTTCTGGGGTTTTTTTTTTTTTAACTTCTTAAATACTATCAAATGTATCACCTTGGGCAACTAAGCCACCACACATTGACTCTAACGTTAGTTCCAAAATGTTTCAAATACTCTCTTAAAGCCAAAATTCCATGAAAAACCTGAAGACAGTCTACATATGTGATTACCATAAAAAATATCTTTCTCAAGTTCTTCTTAAAGAGTAGGAGTTAGTGATTTTATAAATATTATCAATCTCTAGGATTCTAGCAAAATGACAGTTTCCAGATTGGGTGTCTATAACAAGAAGAAACTATAGAAAAAACATATGTTGAAAATAAGTAAAGAAAATTGAAATCAAATTATAAAACATATTTTTAATATTTATTACACAGCAACAACTTTTAAAAACTAAAAGCAATTTCTACAATTATGAAAGCTAGAATCTAATGTATATCTACATATGTATCTACATTTACATGGAGATATGTATTTATATGATATTTTAAAGCAAAGATCTTTAAAACACATATTTAACTTTTTAAATTTTGAGTCACATTGTTAATATAAATTTATGTCAAAACTACAAAATTTAAAGTATCTGTTTAAATGGATAGTAAAATAAGTTCAAATAAACTAATAATTAGGTGGAATGCCATCACTACTTCACTTCCCAATTTTTCCCCATTTCTATTCATTTAACTTGTTTATTTGTACTTCAGTTGTTCATCTTAGTTTTAACATAACTATATCTGAGATATTTTGTAATTCTATACTTTAGTTACTGTTCACAAGTTCTGAAAGATATGAATAAATTATTTTAAATGTAAAAGTCATAGCACAATGCCTTGCACCTAAGCACATGACTCAGCTTGAGGATTTCAACTTGAATATCTTGAATATCAACTTAGCTTGCTTATTTTCTCTTCATAACCAAAAAAGTAATTTCACATTGCTAATATTTGTACATAGTCACACATCAATGATTATCACTTTATCCAAGGGTAAAAGTAGACATTCACTCCTCTGTGGAAAAACACCATAATCATGTTGAGCACCTTAACCTTAGAATCCCAAAATTGTTTTCCATTTTGTGTCAGCTTACATCTCCCTTATTTTGTGCCCACACTTCCTGTTTATTCTAAAGGAAGTTCAAACCACAAATTGCATGGGTTACATCATAAAAATAACACTTACAAAGTATCATAAATTATGGACCTGATAAACAATTTTATCAGCTAGCATATTTTGAGCTGTTCTACAAAGGTTTTATATGATTTTTTCTAAATCCATTTGTAAACAAACTCATTAAACATTATCAAAACCCAGAATGGTAATAATAAATTACCATAAATTTATACACATAAGTGGGAAGTTGGGGGATTTACTTTTGCTGGTTTCTGTATGAAACTGAAAACTGAAGAGGCACTAATTCATTTATGCTGCTATTAAAGTACAAAGTAGTAAAGTTTATAGGTACAGTATTTCAACAAAGACTATAGATAATCTGACCTTTAAAAAAATTTGAGAGTATCACTGGAACAGAAAAATTAAGGACCTTCATTTCTAAGAAACTGGACTTGCTCAAATTCCTGGAAAGCCATCTAGTGAGATATAGGTTTTCTAATTTGAGTTTAAGAATTGTGCCTCAGGGGCTGGAGCAGTGGCTCAGTGGTTACAGTGCTTGCCTGGCATGCACAAGGACCGGAGTTCAAACCCCAGCACCATAGACACAAAAAAGGGTCAGAGCAACGAAAGCCACATGAAAAACTGAATAAAATTGATTCTCTCTTTGCTCTCTCTTTCTCACTGTCCCTCTCTCTCAAAAAAAAAAAAAGAAGAAGAAAAGAAAAGAATTGTTCCTCAAAATGTGGAGAACAAAGAACACTTTTACACTGTTGATGGGACTGTAAATTAGTACAATCTTAATGAAATCAGTATGGGGCTCCTCAAAAGAATACCATGGAATCACCATATGAACCAGCCACACCATTTCTCAGTATTTATTTACCCTGAGGAATTAAAGTCATTTTACTACAGTGAAACATGCATACCCACATTTATAGCAGCCCAATTCACAATAGCCAAACTATGGAACCAGGTTAGGTGTCCAGCAAATAGACAAATGGATTTTTTAAATGTAGTATACATATACAATGGAGTTTTACTCAGCCATAAAAAGGTGATATAATGGCATGTTTAGGAAAATGGATGAAATACAGAGATCATCATGCTAAGTGAAATAAGTCAAACTCAAAAGATTAAGCATTATATGTTTTCTATCATACATGGAAGCTCTAGAGAAAAAAGGAAAACAAAATTTGGGGCGGATCTCCTAAAAATAAAAGGGAGATGGGTAGAGGAAATAGACCAAGTGGTAGACCCATTATAGTTGCACTTCAATATCTACAACTATAATGCACCAATAAAAAATATGGCAAAAAAGAATTGTGCCTCAATGAAGCAAAAAAAAACTCTTACCACTCCAATTCAACATGTTCTTGAAACTCTGGCCATAGCCATCAAGCAAGAAAAGGAAATTAAAGGGATACAAATAGGAAAAGAAGTCAAATTTTCTATTTGTTGGTGACATTACCCTACGTCAAGAAGACAAGAAGACCCATATAATTTCTCTGGAAGACTTCTGGAGCTGACAGATAAATTCAGCAAAGTAGCAGAATACAAGATCAATATACAAAAATCAGTCAATGGATTTCCTATACTCCAATAATGAATCTGTTGAAAAAAATCAGGAAATATTCTATTAACAATATCCTAAAAAAAGAAAAATTAAAAATGAAAACCAAATCTTGCAAATAAATCTAACCAGAGGTGAAAAATCTCTGCAAAGAAAACTGTAGAACACTAAAGAAATTAAAGCCAACCTTAAAATTCTAGTATCCACATTATTATGTGTATAATCTCTGCTATAACTTTCTTTTATATGTAGTTTTCCAATTGTAAAGAGAGTAATGATAATAATTATATTGGATATAACAAATGAAAACAACTTAGACTTGGGTAAGAAGTGGTTTTATTTCAGACTGTTGTAATGAGAAGAATGTTCTGACCACAAAATCTCCAGTCCTCTCAAAATTAAACAGAAAAACTTCTGTTTTATTAGTAGAGGTAAGGAGGGTTAGCTGAAATTGCTGGGGAGAGAGACAAGCCATGGCATGAGCAGAAAGCATATGAGAGTGTCTTAGTAGGAAAACCTCTCTCTATGTGGTCAAGAGTTGATGGAATGAGTTGTTAAGGGGAGATGTTCTGCATATTAGTGCTTAAACTTTAGGGTAAGCAAAAGCTAAAGATTTTACAAAGAGAAACCTAAACACCACAGTCTACTTAGACAAGCTCTTGGGTAAATAATGGCACAATTGTAAGCATCAATGCCAGGTAGGAAGTCTAAATGAGATATTTTGCTTTATAACCTTGCTTTTCTATTTTTATATGAAGCTTTCATGGGGATATAAATGTACTATTAACACAAATAAAAAATAAGAATTTAAAATGGGATTATGAGATTCCCATTCATACAATCTATGTTTGTTCTAATATTGGTATATGCACAGAAATAAGTTTCACATGATTCTTATGGCACAACAGTGACTTACCTGAGCCAACTACAGTATAATCAGAAGGAAAACATTTTCAGAATTATTTTAAATATTTGATTTATCTATTGCACATATCCTGCTTAAGAATGAGTTTTATAAGTCTTTTGAAAGTTGACCTTTCAAGTTCATAAAAATATCAATCCTTTTTAGATCGACAAGAGACATAATAAATTCATCCTTCTCAAAACATTATATTTTTCTCAAATTTTAGGTATAAAATATCTTTATATTTAAATGAAGTGTTCATAACAACTTACTAATTAGGAGAAAAGATTGGCATTTCCCTTCCTGGATAAATGTCGGTTTTCTATGTCTGTTCTACACCCCTGACATCTTAAATTTAAAGTATTATTGTCACCTACCTACAATATCCTCTGACTACTATGCTCACATAATGATAGCCTGCTAAAAGAAACATTACAGATGGAAGAGGACATCATTTATTTAAAATTTTCAAGTACAACCCTATAAAGAGAAAATAAATACCTATGCCAGATGTGTAGAGAGAGTATAGCCAAAAATAATAAATCAATTTGACAAATTTTATAGTTGGAAAATATTGGTCCATAGGAAAAATACAGTTGTAATACAACACATAAGTAATTATTGAAAATCCTATGTTTTTATAAAGGATAGTTCTTCAAAAGAATGTTATTATTGCAGCACTAATAACACTGTTCAAAATATATTTGGCACAACTTTACAAGGTTGCCACTGAAAAGTTGTTTATAAATGCTACTGCTAAAAAAAAAAAAAAAAAAAGAGTTCCTGCTGTATTAGGTAGCCACCTCCTAAAAGGTATAGCATATTCTAGAAGTCATGAGTTATTAGTTACCATTTCACTTGTTACTTGGAAAGTTTCATGGATTCCCTCTTTATCAAATATAAGGGCAAATTTTAGAGCTCAGAACTATTCTGGTGTTCACAATTGTTTACAATAGTTGAGGGAAAAACATTCTCCTTTCACAAAATGTCCAGGAAATCACCATGAGAAGGGAGAATGCAAAAAGATACATTAATCAGAATTCTAATAGGAAAGAAAGTCTTTAAAGTAGCTAATTTGTGGAAGATGATTTGCTGTAAGGGAAAGGCAGATATTCCCTAAAGAGTTTTTGATGAAGACTCTATTACTTAAAATTCTAATTTTAGACAGTTACAAATTAATACTGCAAACATTTTCTCTTAATATTAAAATAATTTATTCCTTCAACAAATTGAAAAATCCTCTGATGAATTTAGTTGGGCATAAAAGAATAAAGGTACAAACAGAACAAAAGAAAGAAATTAAATACAGGATTATTTCAGAAAACTATAAAATCATAACAGATCACAAAATTGAGTATTGTTATTCTTGTGAATTTACATTAAAAAGTTCAGATTCCAAGATATTTAGTGGTAGGTGAGTGAATAAAACTAAATCATTTCACACAATTTATCCATCACCAAAGATTAGTTAAGCAAAATATCTATAGCACATTTTAGCATCTTTAAATGTATTTTTTTCACAAAATGAATTTGGAAAAATTTTAACAAGTGAAAAATAAAGGATAGAAAAAGTTATAATTTTCTGAACTATTAAAATTCTACATATTCAAAGTAGATGAAAAACAAATATCTCCATGTTAATAACAGCAGTCATCAGTGATTTTCTTCTAATGTTTTTCTGCCACTTTGAACAATTTTAAGTTAATATCTTTTTCAAATTCATTAGACCTGAGGGGAGAAAGGATGACCCAGGAAGACCCTGGTGTTCAGCATCAGATGTGCCTGGGTCCTACAGATTCTGTGAGAGTACATTACTAACGGTGCCCAAACCTAATCTTTCTTCCATGCATACAAAAGACTACATTTTCTTGGGCTCTTAGGCTCTTTGATGAGATATACATCACAGGGCACAATGTAAAAATGCAAACATAAGCTACCCTTCTAGCTTTTTTCCCTTCTAGCGTGAATCCTGAAGCCATGTGTGTAGAAGATAAATCATCTGTCAGCCTGGATCTGAAATACTGTGAGAATCCAAACTTCCTGGAAACATGCACTGAATCTGCTGCATAACTGAGAAGCAAATCCTGTCTTGTTTTACTGCCAGGATATTTGGAGACTGGTTGTTAACTCAGGCTAAACCTGGGATATACTTCTCAGTATGGAAATGTGTAATACAAGCGTGATTTATTTGCAAACAAAATCTAAAATAGGTAGCACTGACAAAGCACCCTGGCTAAGTAATTTATTTTTATCATATCTAAGTATTGTCATATGTAAAATGATGCTAAGAATTGTTCCTTATTTCATAGTATTACGAGCTTCAAATTAAATGTGTCAGGTAAAGTGCTTAAGAGTGTCTGGCATTATTGACATTCCATTAATTTTAGTAGTATTAGTTTATGTTGGGTGCAACAGTCTGATTCAGTTTGGTTAGCATTTAGTTGTCTGGGAAACTGAATGACAGAGTTTAATTGAGTAAATAAATAATATGAAGATCATAGAGTGTAAGTCAGATTGAACAGTGACTAGTGCACACAAGTGCACAATTCAGGAAATAAATCTTATTGGAATCCTACTCATCATAGGTTTTATTTATATTCCATTTTGAGTGAAGAGAGACCAGGCCATTGCCTAACAAATCAGGTTCATGGATTGTCTGCAAATTGGTCAAAAATTGGATAAAACAAAGATATATGTGAGTGATGAAACCAGAGAGATTAAGCCATTCTAGGGAGCCAAACTGACCAAATACAGTAACAATTTCTAAAGACAAGAGTACCAACATAAATGGAAGACCCAAAATTAAGATTCAATTTGAAGGCCGTCTGCTAGAGAATTTCTTCTCCACAAGGGCCAGGGATGGTCTTTTTATTCTAAGTGTGCTTCTAATACCTCTCCACATCATAGAAGACAATTTGTTTTACTCAAAGTATATCAATTTAATCACTGATCTCTTTCAAAAACACTTTCCAAGTTAACATATACATTAAACTGTCAAGCATGGTATGTAGAAAAATGCAGATTAGATGTATGAAAGCATAGACCCAGCAACCTGTTCTTCATGGGGCACCATGTAACTCATGGAGAAACTCATTTGTGAACATGAAAGAGTCAGTGATGTGTGGAAAATCAAAAAGATTATAAAAAGTATGCATATGAGGGTAATGGTATGTTTTTACTGTTCTCAAAAGACAATGTATAGCTATGTCTGTTACCAGGTATGACTACTCCATAGAAAAGAAAGGAAACTATATATACATACATATATACATACATGCATACACACATATATATATAGAGAGAGAGACCGATTTGTTTCTTCACTCATGACATTGAGCAAATGGCATATATTAAATGCCAGAAATATTTGAGCCCAAAAGAAACCTGTAATCATAAATTTGGAGATGTCCCTCAAACATTGACCAGTTTACAGCTCCCTCACCTAATAACAGACCTGACTGACATTGATGCTCATCTGTCTGTCCCTTTTAAACCCTATACACAGAGATTCTAGTGTATGTTTTGAAAGAACAACCAGGGATCCACATACATATACAGAATATCACCAACATGTCAGCAACAACCAGAAATCAACAACAAAAGACAGAAGTAAAGATTAGACCAAGAGAACAATGCAACTGTTAGAGATGTGAATTATTTTCTTCTGGTATATAAAATGAGACAAAAACAAAATAACAAAGAGAATCAGTTTAACCAAAAACCTTCTAATAAGAATTTCCAAAGTAAAAAATAAACAGAAATTATCAGGGGGAAGAAATTAAAGAAAAAAAAATATTGATTCTTCATGTTTCGAGAGATCATGGGGATGCTTAGGATGAAAACACGAACAAGACAACGAAGGCAAGGTGCTGGGCAGCGACCCCAAGGCCAGATGCGTGTGGAGCACGTGCTGCCACACTGAGCAACAACCACAACCTCAAACCTGTGAAAGTGTGAAACAGTACAAACCAAGCAATGTCTACAGGCTCTAAAGAGGAAGAATCAACACTTAAACGGTCAAAAGACTCAGACTGGCCTTAAACTTCTAGTTGATGACATAAGGTGCTAGAATTCGTCAGAATAACAACTTTAATATTATTAGAGGTAATAATATCGAATCTAGAATGGGATGGACAATTTATTAGTCAAGTGCTAAGAAAACAAAGAGGTATGTATGCACGTGAATGCGTGTGGTTAAATTTAAAGTTCCACAAGTTTAGCATACAGCAATTGCTCTTAAGACATTACGTGAAGGTATGCTTCCCTTGATACTGAAGAATAAGTAGAGGAAAACAAATGACATAGGACAACATCTCCTAATTGGTGCAGGACAGTGGAGCTCTAGGAACGAAGCAGCTGGGTTAAGAGGATGGACATTATTAAAATTCTGGGCCAGATGAATTTATGGACATGAAAAACAAATAAAAAATGATAAGGCAATTGAAAGCACCACGAAAAAGACATGCAAGAAAGAAATTATAATTATAGCATATTTTTGGCTATTTAACAATGCATATTTAGATATTCATTATAACAAATTTATTTACTCTTTTTGGAAAAGACAAGTCAAGCTTAAGTATGATTTGTATCTGAAAACCAAGATAATCATCATTTAAATTGCCCTGAGTAAAATACAGATGACAAATGATGGAAAACAAAATAAGTAGGTAAAGGAGACAGAAGATAAAGTATAATTGCTATAATTATCCTCAAGATTCAAGAGATAATTGCTTTAATTCATAAAATGTGAACTAGATTTTAAGCATGATATGTGAAGACTCAAAGATAACTGAAAGAGAAGTTCAAAAGAGAGTAAGAAGAGAAATGGTGGGTGGTAGAGGTTAGCTAATTCATTATTTATCAATAGGTAGGAAAATCGATAGGTAATGTTCAAAGTCAAGATACATCAAGTGGTAATATAAACCCTGGTGGTTTCATAATGTTACATTTTTCTAAACTATACTGCATTATTTAAAATTTCCATTCTTGTATGTTTCTATTTAAGGTAGGCCACAAGGGAGAATGTCAGATTTAGAGGGAGAAAGAGAAGGAGCAGCCATTTTGCAGTTCATATATGTCTTTATAGATCTGCTGCCTCACATCATTGGCAAGAGGGAGCAGCAGGCCTATAACTGCTGCATTTGCTCCTGAGCCTCTACAGCTTCTTTGACTCCTGGGACAGTTGTATGTTTTGCTCCATACTGGAATGGCCCAAATGCATATGTGTTCAGAGCATCAGCACTCCATCCTGTGCTTGTGGAAATCAGCTTGCACTTGTTTTCTCCCTGTTTCCATTCATCTTTCCTTCCCACATGCATGCCCTGTGGACTTCAGACTACAGCAGAAGGGACAGATCGGTAGCTTCACATCGACTGCTGAATCAACACTACAACTTCATAAGGTTATTCCTGCAACAAATTAATATTTAAGTGCCTGTAAATATCTCCAAGCAAATCTTCTCTAGATAAAATCTGACTATTATATAAATATCAGGCTGATATATAGATATATATATACATACATACATATATATATACATACACACACACATACCATTAACACAGAAATTATTATCAATTATTTTATCTATGATTTACTTTCAATGAATAGTGGAATGTTATGTATGTCTTAGTTGGTTTAGGCTACTTTATAGGACATTTATTTGCCCTAAGCTTTACTAATTAATCCATATTGATAATTAGTCCATGCTCCAAGAACAGTCACTTAGTATTTCATTATGAAATCTACTCTCCAAAAGTGCTTCCTATGAACTGATCTGAAACCTTTTTCAAAAAATCTACAACTGCATTTATAATAAAAATTTAATACCTTTGTAATTCACAAAACAGGTATTAGAAACATGTTCCATTGTTGAAATCAGTTACACTCAAGATATTTGTCATGGATAAAAGATTTTTAAGAAATACCTTCTTTCTTGATAAATACAGTGAAACTCTTGAGTATTCCACTCTTCTCCTTTTAGAATATGCCTGCAGCATGGTATTCTATTAAGATAAAATTTCAAAGTATTTTCTTTTTCACATGTCAACTATAAAGTTCATTTAATTCTTCCTTGTATTAGTAATTCTTAGCCCTTGGGTGAGCTTGCATCCCAAAGAACGTTTGGCAATATCAGGATTATCAAATCTAAGACTGAGGGAGAAGGCAAGGATTATTGGCATCTAGTGATATAAGTCAAAGACATAGCTAAGTGTACTACAATGAATAACTCAGTTCCACACAACAAAGTATCCAACCTAAACTTTTCTATTTAAAATTTAATCAGAGGATAAGGTTGATGATCTGGGACTTGTTTTTTATCTTCAACTATGGGATCCATAAATTCATATATTGTCTCTCTTCAGTACTACTAATAAATATATCTAATATATGACTACATGAGCTATTTATAAGGGCATATAAATTATCAAAAAGCATATAAAATTATGTTTAATTCTATAATGTCAAATAAATGCAAGATAAACCACCATATGATGACATTCTACAATGAAGAGTATTTTTAATTAATTAATTCATAACAATTACTGCTAGTCAGAATAGGGAGAACTGAAATACATATATTGCTTAAACATTTGTTTGAAAGACTTTACAAATTATACAGACAATAATTAACTAGTTCCATGACAAAAACAATCTGTACATTCACCTTCAATAGAAAATCCAAATAGATTGTGACATATTTACATAAAGAATACCATGTGGTAATTAAAAATTAAAGGAAGCCATTGCTGTATGTATATGTATAGATGAATCCTGTGGGCAAAAATACTAAACAGGAAAGCTAAACAAAAGAAGATATGTGCAGGTGAGGTGCCTGTAATCCCAGCAACTCAGGGGAAGCTGGTCCATATATATGGATGGATGGATGGATGGATGGATGTGTGTGTGTGTGTGTATATGAGTATATATATATATATATATATATATATATATATATATATATATATATATATATATATATATATATATATATATATATATATATATATATGTAAATCTAATCTGTGGTGATAGAAAGTATAATGGTTACCACTATGAGAAGTAATGACTGAGAAAGAATACTAAGGTCAACTCCGCTTACTGGAAATACTCTATATCTTTTTTTATTTTACTTTGGACTAGGGATTGAAGCAGGGGCACATCTATTCCCAGCCCTTTTTTTTTCTCCTTGAGACAGGGTCTCATTAACTTGCTGAGGGCCTCACTAAGTTACCCAGGTTAGCTTTGAACTTGTAATCCTCCTGACTCAGTTTCCCAAGCTGGATTACAGGTGAGCGCTACTATGCCTGGCTAATACTCTACATTTTCATTTGGGAGGTAGTTATAATGTGTATTTACTCTCATATATTTACAAGTTACAAACTAAATTTAATTGATGGTATATAAAAATGAAAAATAGTCGGAAAAGGTAACTAACTATATTTAGTTGCAAAGCCAGTCTAAAAACTAATTTCCATTGACTTCAAGATGTTATAAAAGTTTATTTTAGTTTTTATGTTTATGGGAGGCTTCGTCACTTTCATTCAAAAGGGACATAGAATTATATTGTGTGAAAAGGCACAGGAATTATAATCTGACTTAAAACGTAATATTAATAAGCTGACTTAAGGGCTAGAGTGGTGGTTCAGTGGTTTCGCTCCTGCCTGGCATGCGCAAGGACATGGGTTCAAACCCTAGCACCACATACACAACCAAGTGTCAGAGCAACCAAGGCCACATGAAAAACTAAAACTAAAAATTGATTCTATCTTTCTCTCTCACTATTTTCCTCTCTCTTAAAAAAAAAAAAAGCACAACTCTGACTTAAGGGTCTGGAGAGGTCACTCCGTGGTGAGTGCTTACCTGGCAAGTGTGAGGTCTTGGGTTCAAGCTCCAGCACCATATGTACAAATAAAGGGAAAAATGAAAAAAAATTAAATCTCCCTTACTCTCTTTAAAAACAAAAACAAACAAACAAAAAAACAAAACACCTGACTTGGGCTGGAGCAGTGGCTCAGTGGTTACAATGCTTGCCCAGCATGCACAAGTACACAAGTTCAAACCCCAACCCCACCTATACAACAAAGTCTCAGAGCAATAAAGGTTATATGAAAAACTATATAAATTGATTCTCTCTCTCTCTCAAACATTAATATAAAGACAGAGCAGGACTCTAAATGTGAAAATTGTTTTAGAAATGAATCAACTAATTTATTTCCCCTTTTTTTTCCCATAATCAGTACCCAAAACTGATAATTTCTTTTTCTCTAGCATCCACATAAGAGAGAATACATACTTTTCTGAGTCGGGCTTAGTTCACTCAAAATTATGGTCCAGTTTCGTCTACTTCCATGCAAATAACATTATTTCATTATGGCTGAATAAATCTCTGTTGTGTACAAATATCACATTTTGCCCCTCACTTGACAAATGGATTAAAAAACTGTGTTACATATATACAATGGAGTACTACTCGGCTATTAGAGAAAACAATATTATGCCATTTGCTGCCAAATGGATGGAGATAGAAAAAAATATGCTAAGTGAAATATCCCAAACTCAGAGACTCAAAGGCCCAATGTTTTCTCTCACTTGTGGAAGCTAGAGTACAAGCAGAAACAGTATGATAGATGGCCAAATTTCAAACATGTATGAAATTTTACAGGAGCAGGGGGAACCTTGCTTTTGATGCTGGGGAAGGAAGGGAGGGTGTCAGGGAAGGGGGAGAGAATAGGAAGGATATCAAGAAGGATCAGGGGAGGGAGTATGGGGGACTTAACACAGTGGGGAACCTTCGACTTCCAGGAGAAGCTCAACTAACAAAGGGGGGTTAAATGGGTAAACATGGAAACATTGGGAACCCAAGGGGGGAAACCCATGGAATGGCATCAACCTTAGCTTGTTCTGCCATTAGACATTTGTTCTTGATTGTATGACAAAGACTGTATCCTAAATGTAAGTCTATTTTTTTAACTAACCGAAATGAACTTAAAAAAAAAAACAAATATTACATTTCATTTATTTACCTGTTGAAAGAGGGAAAAAATTTTAGAAATAAAGGGACTGTCAGAATGGAAGAAGGAAGATAAGAGAAGGGATGAGGGTGCACAGTGGAATTACTGGGAAATTGAAAAAATATAATGTATGTATGTACAAATATGCCATAATCAAAATCCACCATGCTCAACTTTCCATATAATTATATTCACGCATAAAAATTAAAAAAAATATACCCAGAAACTAAGAAAAATTGATCACTGTAGAAATAGTTGTGCTAATTTGGGTGAAAAAGATTTGATTAGATTAGCAAGAGATTGATATCCAGGGTGGAGGAGGATTAGGTACAAAGAATCTCATATAGCAGTGCAGTTACAAGAAAGTCCAGTCAGGCTGACAGGGAGTTCTGGAGCCAGTACTGATCAGTGCAGGAGGCCTTTCTCTTGAGGAACAGGCACATACTGGCATACCAGGCATGTTGTCATTTGCTGAAAAAAAAAATTAACCCAGAAAGAAATGTATCCTCAACAAACACTAGGGTTGATCTAGAATGGCAGTACCTGGGACATTTCATCAGTCATGCTCCCCACATCAGAAAGTCTCAACAGCACATTTGCTTTGCTTCTCCGAATTTCTTGTACTAAAATCAATCCATCATTAATACATTCTAACATAATGCAAATTCTGTAAAACTCTTACCATTTTCTTTAGGAATGAGTTTTCTTATTGATCAAGTTTCTCACCATTCCCCCATATATCTTAGCTCTTATGTTATCAACAAACTGACTATGATTATTCCAAATATCCCCTGGCTCTTGTAGACGTTAAGGCTCTGCACACACCATTCCATCATAATGAGATAGCCTTCCTCAGGTTTATCTGACCAAATAAAAACAATACACGACTCTGCAAGCTTACTCCTTGTAGATTTCTCACTCATCAAAACCACATTAGGTTTATCTGCTGATCTCTTAGCCCTTACCATGTGCTTTATCGTATTGTCCATCATGTCACCCATATTGCATTTGCTTGTTTATTCTCTTTCTCCCTTAGACTAAGAACTCCATTTAAAATCTCATCCCATCCTGTTCAATGGGGTATCCTGAACACTAGGGTGCTGGTTTTAATATAAGGCTGGCATGTATTTAGTATCTGTTTAACACATGAATATGTTCACTGATCAATTAATAAATATGAAGTTACTTAGGTCAGCATGCTGCTAGAGACCAAACTTGTTTTTGCTTTGTAAATTGTCCTCATTAGATTTCCAAAAAAGGGGGACATTAAATAAGGTAAAAATCCCTTCATTAAGAATGTGAGATACCTATTGCTTTTTCTTTCCTCTATAGTGGGTAACCTAGCATAGAGTTAGGAAACTCATAGAAACAATGAGTATATAACCCAGTTCTCTCAGGACAGACTTAGGTTATGCTGGGTAGCTTTGCACCTCTTTAACAAAAAGGGAAGGGTTAACTAATTTGGTTACAGAAAATGAAAACTTTCTCATGAGTAAATAATTGCCACAAACATCACAATTCAAATTTTACACTGAGAAAATGTAGTTCTTATATAGATAAACCAATATTCTAATTTTTCAATACATGAAGAAGTTTTTGAAAAGTGTAAAGAAAGATAAACAAAAATGAACATTTGGTATTGCACAGAAAGAAAACGTTAGCATGTCTAACCCTCTAACTTTGAAAACTAAGGCATCACATTTGAAAAAGGAGTTATTTTGTCACTCAGGAGATTAGTGGAGATTAAGATGATTGCTAACCCTCTGTGCTAGGCAATCCTTTAGGGGACATATCTAGGTCCACCATAATTGGTTTGTTTTATGAGAATGGGCTCAGGCACACAAAACTGCCAATCTAACCACTGGTTCCACTGAAAGATTGCTAATTATGAACAACACGCTTTTGATTCTCAAGAATGGCTCTGTTTAGATTTTTTTTAAAAAGGTACTCATTGTCCCACATGATTTTGCCCTGAAAGCTCAAAGCACCTATCTCTTTACATAAGTGAATCCATTGTTAGTAGATCTTGTGTTAGTACACAACACTGACAAAATCCTTCTTAGAGAGGGAAGGAGAAATACAAAAAGGATTCCACAAGTGAAAATGAAAAGTATAGACAGAATAATGATTACATAAAAATTAAAATCTTTAAAAAGACATGATATATGTGCTATCTAGATTTAAATGATTGGAAGAAAATAGAATTACTCAGTAAGGGATATCATGCTACATTGATTTAATGAGTTTAAAAATTAGATTGCGAGCATTTTAATACAATGTTGCATTTATCTGTTCATAAACACAGTGTTAAATTGTCTCACTTGCATTTTCTACAAGAGAGTGCACTATAGTGTAAAGCACAGACAAAAGTTATCCTTTGGAACAAAAAGGAAATGATTGATTTAGTTACAATGTAAATTTTTCAATGAGTATATAATTGCCACAAAAATCACAATTCAATTCTTACACTGAGAAAGTATAATCCTTATAAAAACTATTCTCAATTATCCATATTTAAGAAATGCAAAAGATTTTTGTACTTAGTGTTACTGTAGAAATAGGCCAACAGGGAGACATGTGAATAATTTTCTCTATATATGAAAAAAAATTAGCCTCTCAGATACTCATAATAAATTAGACTCAGAAATATGCTATTTACAGTTCACAGAAAAAAAAATAAACAGATTAGAAAAGAAAGGTGAAAAATACAGCATAAAAAGATATGAACATACTTAATTGTTTCTGCAGGTAGATTCCTAGTTCTATATCATGAGTCCCCAAAGAGGATAAAGTTTGTTTTATTTTTTGAATTTATTAATTCAGGCACTTCTTTTAAAAATCCCTGGTTTTTTTTCCTTTTAAATGGTATTTAGAAGTGACAATTATTGACTGACAAAATGTTGGTAATAAACAGTGCTATTATTGTGGTTAAGACCCTGAACTTTGGATTCAGATACTGGAATTGAGGTATTATTAGAGAATCTTTTCATGTAGTCTGAGTACTGAATAAGTTATTATTTGTAAAGTTTTGAATATGTGCAAGAAACATAGCATTTATAAGTTTCAATGTCACTGTTGTAGTTTTTAATATTAGTGAGATGAAAGAATGAAGCTCTATCCTCAATTTGTGCTTTGAGTAGAGAAGGAGATAGGCAAACAGATAAATCTGATGGAATGGACTAGAGTACTGTTAGAGCTCTGGTCATTTCTGCATTGCATTTAGGAGTGATAGTTGCTCAATAAATGATACACTGTTAACAATATAGCTGACTTAGATCCATGAGTGTGTTTGGTAGTCTTTTATTTTCCACATTATTCAAGTAATGCTATTAACTTTAAGAACAAATAAAATGTTTTTTATTAGGGGCTCATGATTCTGAGTTTCATTGGCACTTCGATTTTTTTTTAACTTCCTGCTAATAAAAAGAGACACTTTTAGTTCATTATTTTTATAACCACAGTTTGGAAGTAGTGGACACTGTGAAACACTCAATTCCAAATTGTAATGTAAAACAAATGAGCACATTAGCAGTAAGAAGGCATTCAATCTGTCAGAAAAGTAATATACTGGTTTAAGCTTATAATATACATTTTTAATCACCTAGTGCTTCAATTTCATTGGAGTTAAAAAGAATAAAAAAGTCTAAAAATAAGAGACTTATCAACTCATTGACTGATATTAACATGTTCACTTTATTCTTATGAACACAGCCTCAGTTGACCATTATATCAAATTTCTATTGTTTTATTCCTAAATTAGACAATACAATTCTGAATACACTGAGACTCCTTATGCTTACACCTGTAAAAGTCTCCACGAGTTTAAAATAAAACACTTTGAAATCCAGTTCTTCGTACTGAAATTGATGCAATTTAGAATTTAGAATCTCTGGGGGTCTGAATGCATTCCCTATGGCTTATAAAATAAAAGTAGAAAACATATTGTCTATATGTACATTGTTTTCCACAGAACACTAATTGGACATTTAAACCACAGTACTTGCTATTATAAATTATATCAACTATTTTTACTGTATTCCTTATTTCAAACTTTAAGTGTCACAAACGCAGGCACTTTTCAATGGCTGTGTACCACAAATCTAATAAATTCTCTAATCAGGTCTCCTTCTTACAATCATTTTACAGTATTTACCTTATAGAGTGTTCAGCCATCTCCTTCTAACTGATTGACTTACATCACCAAAAGAGCAAAAAGGGCCCCTGAAATCTGCTCACTATCTGGTTTCCTGTCATCTGCTGTTTCAGTAATTCTTACTACCTTGTATTTTTTTGGGCGGGATGGGTAATTGTGATTGAAACAAAAGGCACTTTACCACTGAACTACAACCCCAGCCATTCTTATTTTGAGACAGACTTAAGGCCTCATTAAATTGCTGAGGCTGGTCTTGAACTTGGAATCCTCCTGCCTAAGCCTCTGGAGCTACTAGGTTTACAGGCATGGTCCACCACATCTGGCCCTGTTAGTACTTCAATTCTTGTAAGAAGTTGTTGTTATTTTAATGTTTCAAGCTTGTGCTTATTTTCCGAAGGAAGATTCTACCAAAATGTCAAGTGGATATGAACAGAATTATGCATTTTTATCATGTATATTTTAACTTAATGTGGTTTTTTGAAATATTTTAGCTATAAGATTATTTTAATAAATAAAATACTTGAAAACATGTTAGAATACAAAAGATTCTTTGTTTTGCCTATACAAATGGAGAAAGGGCCTTATATATGTGTGTGCATATATATGTATATATATTTTTTCTTTTTGGAGATATATTTCATATTTCATAATTTAATTTAAGGACATAATCATAAGCTTATACAAAGAACCTAATATCATATAACAACAAAAATTGAAGCAGTGTCCACAGGGCTGGGGTTACAAGTCAATAGTAGAACACATGCTTAGTTCAGCATGCACAAAGCCATGGGTTCAGTCCCCAGCACCAAAAGATAAAAAATGAAAATGAACAAACAAAAACCCAAACCCTAGTATTTATACCTAATATTAGGCTAGTAGTTAATCTGATTGATCTCTACAGTGAAAATTTTAATGCCTGTTCAAAATATATTTTTTATTTTTCATTTGACCTAACACAAAAAATCTATCCAAATAATGTATGATGAAAGGAAATCCACATTTAGAGTGGCCTCTAATTTGAAGAAAGCAATAAAGGAATGAAAATAAAAAATGAAAACAAAATGGTGACATATATATGCACAGGTTAAGTCTTACTGTGTTTTAGATATAAGGTTACCCCAAAAAGCACATGTGTGAGACAATGCAAGAAAATTTAGAGTAAAATTATTGGGGTATGAGAGCTTTAATCTAATCAGCACATTAATCTGCTGATAGGGATTAACTGAATGGTGATGTGGGCAGGTAGAGTGTGGATGGAGGAAGTGGGTCATCAGGGGCATGACTTGGGCCTTATATTTTGTCATTATCGAACAGACCTCTCTCTGCTTCTTAATTGTCATATCCTGAGCTTCTTTCGTCCAATACACACTCTGTCTTGATGTTTGGCCTCACTGTGGGCACAGAGCAATGGAGTTAATCATGTATGGACTGAGAGACCTTGAAATTGTGAGCGCCAAATGCATTTTTTCTCCTCTAAAATGTTTTCTTCTCTGTTTTTTTTTTTTTTTTGGTTGCAGCACCAAAAAAAGCTGACTAAAAGAAGTATTAACATATATAAAACAAATTGCTAATTGTGATTTACTTAAGTAGTGGGATAGAGTTTTCCATTTCATTTTGTTAATTTCATCTTTGTTTTCTAAATGTTTTAAAATGTCTAGGTATTACAAAGAAGATCAGCTAAAATCAGAACACATTATAATAATTAAGCCTAAACATTTCTTATTATTAAAATTTTTAAATGCTTACTATTTTAATAGCTGCATTTGTATTCTATAATATAAACATATTAAAAATCATTTCCCTAATCATTTTGAAAGGATAACTTTTCAAAGTAAATATCCTATCACATGATTCAAATACTGAAATCATATTAATTCGTACTCTGATTCCTTTCAGACAAAAGTCAAAATAAATTCCAAATTAATGTCTCCAATCTTGATAATATAGATAACTTTTATTGCCTTCTCTCGATCCCCTAATCAGCAGGTTGTGCACCTGTCCTGGCTTCTTTTACTTATGATCTTTTTTCTCTTTAGCAGGATCTTCCTATTATCACCTATGGTAGTTAAAATGTTGTCTATTTTTAGGACCCAATTCAGGTTCTAAAAAGATATTTTTTAAAAAAATCAGCCATTTTTCTATCCCAGTGGTAGTCTGTTCATAAAAAAATTGTTAAATATTTACATATCATACAGTTCCATGTATATTTCTAGGTTGGTACCTTTCAAAGCAAAAATTTGTTTATCCACCTGTATCTATTATATAATTTTGTTCAGGACTTTAGATATAAGCAAAGTACTTTTGAATTAACATATCAAATCAAACTTTAAGCCATATAATTTTTGGTTCTCATTATCTTTTATTATAATATGTATTTAGAAAAGTGCCTACATAAAATTCCCTGTTGCCAAGGATAAGTGTATGTATGTAAAACAACCGACAATGATGTCAGATCCAAGACTGGAATTCATTTGAAAAGACATAGGTAGAATATTTGGAAACATGACTAGAAGGAGTATCACTTATATTATAAAATGGATCATTTACTATGGCTCTTACTAGAATAAAAATAGTTCATCTATCTTCTAATTGTAGGCTATTATTCATTCTAAGAGAATTTTCCAGTTTTAGGTTGAATTAGACCAAAACCTCAAGTAAAAACAAGCATAATTCCAGGCAAAGCTATATTCTTATGATATGATCTAGTGACATATAATATGTACAGTAAGCCACATGTCATAACATGCACCTTTGCTTTTCTTCATTAGCATATTTAATTACTTGTTTGCTTACTTGAATTAGCTGATTGTGAAGGTATAATGTTAAAGTCCATGCATGGCAATTATATTACTTTTTTCTCACAATCCTTTCACATCATACTTCTAGACATGTTTTATTCTGCTTCTCTTCTCATCTATTTTCCTGTTGCTTGTAGGTGCAAAATACAGAAGAATCAAGAGACTGGGGTATGGGTGATGTGGGGTAATTTTGGCTTAGGAACAAATGCATTTCATGTTGTTAGTTTATATGCATTTATGATTGTACAATAACTCAGCTCCTCAATGAAAAAATTTAAAAAATACATTTTCCATAGAAGACAGATTTCCTTACTCCCTGTAGACTTGACTTTTTCACCCTTTAAAAGTCTTATTTATTATTGCTATTACTTTTTGCCATTATGTGCATAAAAGTTGAATAATAGCTTCTTTAAAACAACTGCTACCATAAGGTACTTTTTTAGAATAAAACTTTTGACTTCCATGGAAATAAGTTAGATTTTAAATGTATATTTTTATCTCTATGATTATACATATTCTAAAAGCTTATTAAGAAAGTTTAAAACACATTTAAATGACTTTGTTTTAAAGAACATATTTAATTAAATTTGTAACTTATGTGAAAATCATTCTCAGTCAGTGTATCTATAATTTCTCTGGACTTTCTTTTCAAATAGCATCAAGATCTGACATTTTGCCCACCCATGTATCCTGTGAGCTGTGAGTACTATTTGTATGGGATGCTTTCACTTTTTTCGAAATGATAGAATATATGAATATGCTTTGTTCTTTAGGAACCACACATAGTTGGCAACTCAGAGACAAAAACAAAACAAAACCAAAAAAAAAAAAAAAAAACTCTTTTCAACAAATAATACTCCTGTCTTTTAATTTTACTCCTAGATGTATTTTCTCAAATTTTGCAGCTCTGTAGAATATGACAGAATGAAGTGGTACCAATTCTATACTTGGACAGAGTGGCTAAAATCTCGCACAGAGGTTCAATACCTAGAACAAGTCCTAGAATATACAAATTCACTCAAATTCACAATGGTTACTGACTACCCTTTTCTTTTTTCTTTTCTTTCTTTTTTTTTTTTTTTTTTTTTGTGCTGGGGTTTGAACTCAGGGCCTTGCACATGCTAAGCATATATACTCTACTACTGAGCTATAACCACTTCCTACTAATTTAGAATCCAAATCCATACAATTTTTTACTGTTAAGGAATAACATGTTTCTGATTGTGGGTGATAGATTGGGTGGTAGTAGAAAACCTCAGTCATTCATTTATTCAGTTATTAAATGAAAAATCTTACTGAGCAATAGCAATACACCATGTACTAACCCCAGTATTACACAGTGAGAATACAAGGAATGGATTTACTGGAGACTTGTTTAAGGCATTAGTAGATCTGTTAGTACCAGAGCTTAAGTCACCATATGCTTTTGAAAAATTTTCAACACACATTAGCAAACACTAATACTTTGGGCAAGACATGAAGCACTGGTGAGGATGTAAAGCACCAGAAACACTTAAGTGCTAATGGTGGAGTAAAAAATTATAAAACCTACTTAGGATAACTTGGAAATATCCTTTAAATTACATCAAACAACATAATCCAGTAACACCTTCCAAAAAGAAATTCTTCTACATGTTAAGGTGGAGGAATGCAAAAATGTTCATATATACATTATCATAACAAAAAAGTAAACAATCTATAACTCCAGTCAATAACAAAAAGAAGATTGATAAGTTATAACATACTAAAACAGTTGAATACCATGTTTATCCACTACGGCTATGAAAATAAATGAGCCAGAGATAGTTATTTCAATATGTATAAAGTTCACAAAAACAATGTTAAGCAGAAAAGGGGGATTTATGGAAGAATTCTTACATTATGATTCTGGGTCATGGTCTGGCTTTATCTTCACTGGGAGTTTTTTATAACTCTTTGTGGGAATCAGGGGACCAAGGAATGAAGGAGCTCTAAGAAACTCCACACTTAGAACATTGGGCTAATTACTAGGCATCAAAAAGGAATGTGGTTTTTTATTTGCCCCTTCTAATTTCATTTGGCCAACCTTTACATCTCAGGAACATGTCTAAGCAGAACATGTCTGTACAGGAAGTTTCTTCACTTGACCCAAGAAGGAAGAGCTGGAACTTCATCTGCATGTAATCCAGGAAAACCAAGTACTGATAAACATTGGGCCAGGTTCATTCAGCCATATTCAGGTCAAAAAGGCAATTACATATGTGCTTGTTGAGTTACTCTGCTCCAAACCATCATGGGCTCTTATCATAAAGTGGTTTTTATATCAGGTTCACCTATTATCTAAGAAACATTGCATTTCTTCAGCAAAGTTTGGATAAAGGAATGGGAAATATCTATTTGTAGTTCTATGTTTTAAGAAAACAACTAGATCTTTTTCCTATCTTTTAATTTATTATTGGATACATGAAAAATATACATGTTGATGGAGTACCATATGATGTTTTAATGCACGTATACATTGTATAATATTTAAATAAGGTTAAATATATCCAGCTCCTGAAGTATTTGTCATTTTTTCATGATAAAAACATTCAAATTCATTCCTTCTGGTTTTTTGAAGTAGACAGTATATTATTGTATCTATGCTTATCCTCTTGAGCACCTCAGAATTTACTGATATCTACCTGTAACTTAGTATCCATTGATCAACCTTTCTCCATCTTTTTTTTTTCACCTCTACTCTGCCCAGTCTTTGGTAATCACCATTAAACTCCCAATATCTATCAGATCAACATTTTTAGATCTCACATACGAGAACATGTGGTACTTGTTTCTGTGCCTGGCTTAATTCAGTTAATATAATTATCATGATATCCATCCATGTTGTAATAAATGACAGAATTTCATTCTTTTAGAGATGAATATTATTCTACTGTGTATAGGTACCACATTTCTATTTATTTATCCACTCATCAACTGATAAACACTTAAGATACTTCCATCTCTTGATTATTGTAAACAGTGCTGCAAAATCATGGGAGGACAGGTATTTCTTCAACATTACCATTTTATTTCTTCTGGATATAGACCTAGTAGTAGGATTACTGGATCATATTATAGGTCTATATTTCATTTTTTTGAGAAGCTTTCATACTATTTTCCATGACAGTACTAATTTCCATTCCCACGAACAGTGTAGAAGAAGGGTTTTTTGTTTTTTTTTCTATATCCTGACCAGTACTCACCATTTGTTTTCCTGGTGATTGCCATTCTTAATGAAATGAGGTATATTCATTGTGGTTTTGATTTGCATTTCCCTGATGAGCAGTGTGATGTTGAGCACTTTTTTTCATAAACCTGTTGGTCATTTGTCTTTTTTCAAGTAATGTCCATTTAGGTAGAATGCCCATTTTCAAATTAGATTATTTATTATTTTGCAATTCAGTTTTGTAGTTCCTTCCATATTCTAGATATTGTCCTACATCAGATATATAGTTTTTAATAGTTTTTTAATCAAAGATTAAGAACACATCCATGAAAAATTCAGAAGTAAAATATTATGGAAGATATATAGGGTTTAAAACTTGTTTTAACTTCTCTCTTCTGAGGCACTCATTTTTAAACATGTTTGTCAGTGTACAGTACAATATATGGCTAATGACACTGCGAATACTAGCTAACCTAAACTCCAAGGATGTTCTGTGAATGCTATTATTTGGGTTATACAGTCTCTTAGTTGCCCTTTAGTGCTTAAAATAATGCTGATCACTCCACTACAATTGTGCTTTGAATTCCCATAAGTACATGTTCTAGTAGCATTATACCACAGGGAGACCTGAAATTGTTCGTCTCTTTAATGTAATTGCCATAAGAACTCCCATTCTTGGGACATTTGGAGGATAGCTTGGGAACATATCTACTTCCACTTCAATGGATAAAGTGTCTGACTGATCAAGTACTTATATACTAACCACTGACACTTATCACTATACTATATTTTGACTTGGGTTTGGAAATATAGGCAGGCTACTGAAAGAGGGATTAAAAGTTTTTAAAAAAGCACTACCAAACTAAAAGTTAGTTCAAAATACTAATGTTACACAATTGCCTGTTTGAATTTAAGATAAATTAACTAAATAAAGCCAAGGGAGGGTAGCATAAAATGATAAATAAAAATGTCCAAAATTAGGATTGAACTGCCATGAATCTATAAAATGAAAGTATCATGATAAAAATATATAAAAACAAAATCAGTGATTTATGACTCAAAGAATGAGTAGAACAATAAAATAACATATTCTAAAATATTAAAACGGAGAATTCATGCATGCACTGAAATATGACCACAAAAATTCACAACATACTCAGGGTTAATTGAATTATTTAGAGTATCTTGTAAAACTCATGCAAGTGATTTTAAATATTAGATAAAGTATAAAAGTTTTAAATACCATATGTCATGGAATACCTGAACAGTTAAATAACACAGGCAATTGATAAGCTATCAAGTTATACCATGAACATTTCCTGATGCCAAACATGCTAATCACTGTGTAAATAGGTTTACAGATACTTGCATTTGTTTTTTATGAAGTTTTATGAGAAAGTTGTATGAATTCTTTTTCAAATTATAAGAAGTAATGAATATGCAGTATAAATTTCAGATTACAGAAAAGAAAAATCTTCCATTTATCTTTTCAGTAAACCAAATTAGTGAAAATTATAATGAACAAAAAATTAGAGAAACAAAATAATTGTCAATTACTAAAATATTTGTTAATATTAACCGAAAGTTTGCCACAAAAGAGAAAATGAAGAATCTATTAATAGGCACAAAAACACACAAGAATTTACCTTATGATTAAAAAAATTTAAACCCGCATATTAATTCCAAATAGATCAAAAATATATATATTGAAATTATGAGAAGGAAACAAACCATCAGAAGGAAGCATAGTTAAATTACTTTATAATTTTGAAATGTGGAAAACCTTTCAAAAGATTGACCAAAGAAAGAAGATCATAAATAAAATTCGGACAAAGATACAAGTTTTTTATAAAGATTATTTTGTGTATTTATTTTATAAAATATTATAGAAAGAATAAAATTGGGGAAATACCTGTATTACATATCTTATACTATAACCTGAAAGAAAATAATTTTAAATATATTTGAAAAAATGCTAAAACTCTAGAATAATTCATTTGGTACAAACTAACCAAAAATTAATGGCTAAATTTGAATATGCATTAAATAAGTTGCCATTCAAAGGCAAAACAATAGAATTATGCCCTCATCTCACACTGTCTACAAAAATCAACTCAGAGTGGATTGATATATATATAACACCTAAGACTGTACAACTAGTAGATTTAAAAACATGGGGAAAGTACCTTGACACTGATTGCAAACTAATTTTCCAGATACAATCCCCAAAACAGAGACATGAAAATCAAAGTAAACAGATGGGATTACACCAAACTCAAAACCTTCCTTTCAGCAATGGAAATAACCAACAGAATGAAGAGACAAAAAAAATTTACAAACTGCATTTTGATAGGATGATAAAATCCAAAATATATAAGGAACTCAACTCAGTAATAGGAAGATAAATTATTAAAATATGGGGAAAAGACTTGAGCAGATATTTTTCAAAAGGCATCATACAAAAGGCCAATAGATTCATGAAAAAATTTCTCCACATAACTCATCATCAGGAAAATGCTGAGTAAAACCTCATTGCATATCAGCTCATACTTACTTAGAATGATCCCTAGCAGGCAGGGGCAAGACAAGATAGCATGGCAGATACAGGGTGAACATAAGTTGGGGAAGGGTGCCGCATTTTTCAGGGGACAGTAATCAAATTAATGGTCCTTTAAAAATGCTGTGTATTCAAAGTTTAAGAACAATACATTTTAATATTAAATGTTCATAATGTCTTAAATCTTGATAATAATGTAGATATTTTAATAAAAATGGCCTTAAATGAAAGAAATCTGCTTATTTTAATCTTTGTTCCAGACAATACAAGTATGCACTTTGACTTCTGGGAGGAAAAACAAAAAAGATTCATGTTAACAAGGATTTGAACAAAGGGGGTTTCCTTGCAGAATTTTGGCAGGAATAAAAGTCAGTACAGTCTTTTTGGAAAACAGTATAGAGAGCCCTCAAACATTAAAAATACAACTAGATTATAATCAGCAATCCCAGGGAAAGGAAGTAAAAGCAGTATGTGGAAGAGATCTGCACTTCATCTCCATTACAGTATTATTTACTGAAGCCAAGAAATTGAAATGACCTAAGTGTCTGTGAACAGATAAACAAAGAAAATATGGTATGAGAGTGTGTGTGTACTCTCACACACACCCACATACCACAGAGGAATACTATTAAGCCTCCAAGGAGGAAATCATGCTATTTGGACAAAACGTAAGAGCCTTGAGGACACTATGTCAAGAGAAATAGTCTACATATATAAAGACCATATTGCATGACTTCACTTAGATTTGGAAACTAAAAATTTAAATTCACAGTAGAGAACCAAATGCTGGTTACCAAGGACTGGAGGGTATCAAGGACTGGAGGGCAATGGAGAGTGTTAGAGGGATGGAGAGGCGTTGGCCAAATCAAAACATTTCAGTTAGTTAAAAGGAATAAATTTGAGATCCATTGTACAACATGGTGACTACAGTTAATAATAATGTATTATATTCCTTAAAATTACTAAGAGAGGGCTAGAGCAATGTCTCAGGGCTAGAGCCTGCCTGGCTTGTATAAGGACCTGTGTTCAAACCCCAGCACCACATACACAACTAAGTGCTGGCGAAGAACAGGCCAGATTAAAATAGAAATAAAATTGATTCTCTCTTACTATCTCCCTCTCTCTTAAAAAAAAAATAAAATTGTTAATAGATTTAAGTGCTATAACCAAAAATAAAGGTTAATGAATTAACTTGATCCAACATCCCGCATTCCACAAAATATCATATTGCACACCATAAATATAAATTTTATCAATTAAAAATTAACAATGAAAAATATAAGGTACATCCACTATATGTAAAGCAAGCCAAAAGTAAAATCCTGCCACTGTTCCAAAAGTGCCATATTCTACCACTAAATTATAATTAGATGACTTTTCCTCTGAACCATACTTATCACTACGCAGAATCCAGAAAGCATGTGGACAACTACAAAGAAATGTGAAGGCATGTGACTGGCAGATGTTGGAACTGAATTCCAAGATCAGTGAAATCTACAGGAAAAAGGTCAGCAAGACTTCTGAAGGGAAGTGTGTTTAACACCTCTTGAGTACTGGAACTGATATATAATGATGCCACAGATCAGGTTGAAATAAAAAAGTGTATAACTTTAAAAGAATAAAGAAGATACACATTAAGCAGGTCATTTTTATATCTACATTTTTGATGTGTTCATTTAAGCAGCCTTGTAAACACAGGAAGGTCTGCCCCTCCGAGCACTAGCTAATTCTTAGAGATAAGGACTCACCTGCAAGCTTGACTTTGATATGTAAACCACCAGTTCTGATCCTGGGCTGGGCCTGCGCCTCCAACCACTTTGTCCTGTTCTCACACTAAGAGCCAGGATTCATTCCACTACCTCTTACAAATGCCAGAGACAGGTGTCAACAACTAGGTATAGCCACTATCCCTCTAAGCCTATAGAAATTTTTCTAACTGCCATTTGTAAATCTGCTTTTTTCTGCCTTGCTGGTTCCTTCTCATAGAAACTCTGATAAAGGCTCTTTACCAGTGTTGTCTTTGTTCCCTAACCCAGCCTGCTGCTCCCCTGGGTGGCTTCCTGTAGTCTGCCTTGCCCTGTCTCTTGGGATCTGAGCTTATCTACAACAACTTTTTCAATAGTAGAGGTCTCCTGATCTCTTGGCCTGGCCATACCTGAATATTAACTAAACTCCATTTTAAAACAAAGCTCTTCAGAGACAGTCTCCCTGTCTCTGAAGAGTAGAAAGCAGATCTCTGGGATTGGCATTAACATTACAGGGATTAGAAATTGACTTGGAGTCAAGTAATAAACCTAGAAAGCTGTGAAAAGTGTAAATAAGAGAGCTCTTCAGGGAAAAGTATAATATTTCTCTTCAAGTAAGATTTAAAAAACAAGTAATTTGAAAGCAGGATATTTAGTACACTCTGGAAATAATGCCAAACTATGATTTGAATACTAAGAAGATATTGAGTAAGGACAAAGCTGAAAGAGGAGTTAAAAAATGGAATGTGTTTAGTGAATACATATGGAAGGTACATTTTAACCACAATATAATCATTATTAAAGTACACAACCAAAATTGACATAGTATATTTTTAAACAGGATTATACCAGTGCAGGCTTGTGATATGAAAGGATTATGAAGCAATATTTATCACTGTTAATTAACTGATTTAATCTCTAAATATATATTGAGTGCCCATTTCCCATTACTCCATTCTAAAAACTAAGAATCCAAAATAAATCCATCATAATCCTTATCTTTAAGGGCCCAGAATCTAGAGCTAGATTCAACCGAAGAACAGAAACATAGATATTGTGTGATGATAAGGCCACGGCAGCACGTAAAGAGAAGCTTCTTGCTTTTTAAATTGGAATCTAAACAGAGATATATAGTTGAAGTTATAGGCATAGTTAAAACAAATTTGAACTCAAACTTACTATTGTTTCACTTGAAAACAACTATATTTTTGAAAGTCATTTATCTAAATATTATGCTGGTGTTTTAAGCACTTTTAAACTGAATTTTAAATATTGCAATGAATTTAATTTTCAAATAAGTGATGGTTATTGTTTACATTAATACAAAGGTGAAATCATTTTGTATTAATTCATTCACTCATGAGAGACAAAATTTATGCAGTCTAATGTGTGGTGTAATGTTAAGGAAACCATTGTCAGGTAATTATAAATTATTTTAAATCAGTATACTGTTTGCAAAATAATCTAAAATGTAATAGTTATGATTTGGATATGAGGTATCCTCCAAAAGCTCCTGTATTAATACCAGAGGTAAAATGACTAGATTGTGAAAGCTATTCCCTAAGCAATGGGTTAAACCATTTGACGAATTAAGAATTTGAATGTATTGGTGGGTGGTCACTTTAGGTATGTGGGATATGGTTTGAGGAAGTTGCTCACTTTGGGTATATATTTTGTGTTTCCTTCTTTCCCCTCTGCATCCTGGCCACTGCGAGGTGAGCACATTTCCTATGCTGCACCTTTCTCCTGTGATGCTCGGACTCACCTGGGGCCCAGAGCCATGGAATCAGCCAACTGTAGATGAACTCAGACCTCTGAAACCATGAGCCAAAATGAACTTTTCCTTCTCTATGTTGCTTTTGTCAGGTATTTTAGTCACAGTGATGGAAAGCTGACTAACACAATAACTAAGCCATATTTATTATTATTGTTAATCAGGAAATAAACTAATAAAGTCATAACTACAATGAGAAAAATAACAGAAGAATTGTTTATATGTAGAAAAAAGTAACAGATTATCAGAGCTGCCTTTTTAAATATGATGCTTCAAAACTTATTTGTAAAACTTTTAAATTTGGGTTTGGAAATGAAATACTAATACAGTGACCAAAATCTATTGTCATATGAAAAATACTAACACCAAGGAATCTAACTTAGGAACTATGAATTTTTAAAATCAGCTGACTTTTGGAAATGAGATATAATTTTATTTAGACCAAAAATAAAAACACTGAAATTCAAACTAGTATCAATATTTATTTTTAAATAGAAAAAGATTATTTTCCATAGGAAAACCACTGATGCAGAGAAACTATAATATCATATAAACAAGAATGACTGACAAATCCCAATTCAATATTGTTCCCGAAACTGTTTTTAGATTTAAGTGCATGCAGCCTCCTTTTCTAGCTTTAGAAGGAAAACAAAATTAGTAATAGCTTGGTATATGAGGGGAAGAAAGGATAATGGTATTGGAGTTTCAATGAACAAAAAACAATGTAAGCAAAGAAAATAAACTGATGAGTATATGAAAACTGTAAAGCAGTCTTCAGAATAGAAGGTCATAAATAAAAGTGTCAGAAATACCAGCCATGGGACAAAATGAACACATGGTCAGAGGTGGGTGAACAAGGCAAAATTTTTACTCCCATGGGATGGTGGGCTTTCAAGGGGAGGATTCTGAAGCACATATGGGTAACTGAAATCTCAGGGTATTTATTCCCAGTTTGATATAATCCTGCCCTTCACTCCAATTGGAGGAGCTCAGGGGTATAATCTATGTGACTGGCTAAGATTGGACAGGTTTGGGTACAGGAAGTAGGTAGGTAGAGTATGGACAGTAAAAGAAGGTAGGTGGGGTACAGGAAGTGGGCAGCACTTACAAGTGAAAGGAGACACATGTTGGGGAGTTTTAAACATGACTTCCTCTTAGCCTCATGGTTCCCTGACTTAAAACAGCTTCCTTTTATATGTGCAACTTACGGCTACATTCTGAAAATGGACCATCAGACTTCCTATTTCTCACAAATGGGACAAAAAGAAGGTTTCTACGGGACACTAGAATATTACCTTTGGAATAAATCAGCCTCTGTTAGCCCATGTTTAAATTATGTAAGTGGAAAAACATTATAGTGGTCTTAGTGCAGATGTTTACCTCTCATTCAAAAGTAGCATTCTATGAAGAAAATCATGGTAAAGCTGAAGAAGCAATATGAAATCGAATGCATTCCAATCAATTATTCCTTTGATCTTTTAAATAATTTTACTGCACATTTGGTGGCCCAACAGTAAACCAAATTGAAATAACTTAAAACCAAATTGTATTTGTCATTCTTTCTAATTTTTGAAATTGGGCTGGCACACAACCTCAGTAGACGGACATAATGACTGATAAAACCAAACAAAGCAAAGCAAACAATTTTTTCTAAAAGGGAATTATAATTTGCAAAAGAAAAATAGAATTTTTATAACTAAAAGGGAATGGTACATGGAAAGCCAGGAAAAGTGATGAAAATCAGCACATAACTATTTTCATAAGAGATAAGTATGGTTTATGTTTCAATTCAGACATGATTTGTAGCATATCCCTTGCACATGAAACTAGGCATTAATCAGTCTGAAATCTACTATGTACATATTGGATCCTATGAGACTCTCCAATCACAGTGAAAGATTTTCTGTGTTAAAAATCTGTCCAAATTAGTTTCCTAATTAAATTGATACATGAGAGTTATTCAAGGCATTCTACTTCAGAAGACTAAACTTTGGACGCTGAAGCATCATCGTTACCAATTGTCATCTAGGCCAAACCCAACATATATACAAGCCAATTTGTTAATTTCCAAACTGCAAATCAGAATGTATGCATTAACTAAATTACAATCTGAGCTACAAGAATTTAATTCCTCAATGTGCCTGTCTTCCTTATTGTTAATATTCATCTTGCTTTTCCTTTTTATTTTTTGAGGAGGGGATATACTAGGGATTGAACTAAGGGCTTACCTAGCACATGCTAAGGAAGATCACTGTCACTGAGCTGTGTCACAGCCCAGCAGCACTCCTCCTTAACTAAGTACTACAGTCAAGTTCAAACATTTCTTGACAATATCCTAAAATAAAATTTACCTTTTAGGTAATCTAGCTTTCAGAGTCATTCTGTATAATGTTCACACAAAACTCCAGTGGAAGTATCATGTTAATACCTTGTCCCTAATATAAATTGGACTAACCATACTAGAAATATTACATATTAATCTTAGAATTGTTGGGAGGGGAGACACCCATTAAGTTTCTTAATTAAAATTTAGAAATCATCAAAGATGATAGAGTTTTTGACCAAATAGGACTTGATACAAACTCTCAGATTTTACCATGTTTAAGGTAAAATGATGGTGAATTTTACCATGTTTAAAATTCATGATGGTGAATCATAATAAATGATAGATGGGGGGCCAGTTCCCCAAAGGAACATGTATTCTCCAAGTAGAGATAAAAAATAATTCTTTTATGGACCAATAATGTGAATACCATTATCATTAAAATCCACAAGTTCCCTAATAGTTTTATTTCTTGTCCAACTAGAAGTTAAGGTAAATTTTTCTTTTAACTAGAGAGGAATTCCTCAACTTTGCCAGGCACTATAAATTTTTATCATTACCCTGGGCTTTCAGTAGAACTATGGAAATGGTATCCAGAAACTACAATCTTCTTGTAAACACAAAGCACTTAAATTGTCTACCTGCTGGTCAACACAAAACTGAAAATGAGAGATCTAGCAGGCAGCATTGCAGTAGAATGCTGAGTATTTTCTTAAGAATTTAGTGGAAAAAATGTACACCTCACCAATAAATATTTCCTTTGATTCTTTGAGAAACAAATGGCAGATTATGACCATTAATCAAATTGCTTAACAACTTTTCATAATTTTATAAACATATAAAGAGTTAAAAGGCAAAGGGTTCCCAATTGGTCAGCTTTCTGCTTAAATCTTCCTCCTGCTACTAGTCATGTGGTATCATATCCTCAACCTATGTTCCATTATCCATAAAGTGATCAGAAAAGATTTCAGAGAAATAATATACTAAAGTACCTATCATAGCTTCTGATGCATAATTAGTCTTCAGAAGTACAGTTATTAAAGTCATAATATTATGCATGATTACCAAAGAACTTGAAGAATAGATATAAAATGAATTGTATTTCTAGTAATGCCAAAGTAACGTAAACTAGATTTTGATACTTTGTCTCCTCACTTTGAAATCCACTGAAGCTTAAGAATAGAAAATCTAACAAGGAATTAGAGATATTATACACTTGAGTACTTAAGTTCACTTGTAGGTGAAGCTTAAAAACCTCCATGGCATGTTTTCTAGGATGGTAAAAGGAAACGCCATATAATTCAGTGGTAACTAAAATTGCCTTCACAACTGTACAATATATAAAATATAACAATATAAGATGAAAAGCTTATGTGGTTCTTGCAGTCTGTTCCCCCATCTTGTAAACAAGGCTAAAAGTCAATGAGCTCCTTGCGCCTTGTTTCTTCTAATGGCACTGTGATCAGACTTAATTGTTCTCTATTAAGGGACATGGAATTTATGAAAGTTGAACAAGATTGTCCTATATGATTTGTGTCTTGAGATTCACTATAATGTATTTACCTTCTGGTGGAGAGTGGTAAATTTTAATATGTAAGTTTCTGAGTAATATAGCAATGCAAAAAACTTACATTTCCTTATTCTTGCCAAGATTCCCAACTAAATGACTGAGATAATAAAAATAATGAATTTGGCATTGGTCTCTAAAACACTGTAAGTTTAACCTCCATATGACTTTATCAATGTCAAATTCTTACTGTGTAAAGTACAGGTAGGAACAGATGAAAGGAAGCTTAACCTGACCTTCACCCCTTTTCAGTCTACACATTGGTGGAAGTGATTTTATTAAAGCCCTGTTGGTACTCTTCTACTCAGAAGAAATCAAGTTTGAAGACATGGATCTGAACTCTCAGAATCACAGTCCTATCTAAATTTATGCCTTTTGTTACTTATATTTTTTCTGTTATTCCAATTTTAAATTGTTGGAGTCTGACCTTCATTCTATTACATCAGCCGCCCTAGAGTGATCTTATGACTATTTGCGTAAGCTCCTTCTGGAAGGGCTGCTAGGTTGTGCTTTGTTAAAGATTAGGGTGGGTTAAAATGTCTTAAGGACAGGTTACTCCTTAGTTTTTGTCTGTACCCTAGATTTTTGTCTGTACTGGAAATCTGCATAACTCCTGGTAACTCCCTTAGGATTATAAAAGGAAATGTAGAGTCTAAATAAAATGAGACAGCTCCACCTGGATCTCCTGCCTGTGTTCTTTCTTATTCTCAGCCTGTCCTTCAGGTCAGAACCCGGCTGGACCGGGGCAATATTTTGTTTTACCTTTGTTAACATTAGTAGCCATTTGGTAAATGACTTCTTTAGAGTATGGCTTACCTTCCCGAATGCATTAGGACATCTTTCTTTACTTTCTGCATCTATAGATCTGTAACTACAGTTATCTGATAAACATTTGGTGATATATTGCAACCTCATCCTCACTTTCTCAAAAAAGAGTAAATGCCTTGATGAAGATTCGCATTTAACTTCTACTTGGTAATATAAAATATCATGGCAACTTTTTGAATCCTTTTGAAGAGTCTCAGGTTAACTTCATAAACTTTACATGGATTTATTTTATTTTAAATGCCAGCAAAGGGTAGGTGATTGTATTTTAAATGTCTGGAGTGACTCTTCTATCAGCTTTAAATTATTAGCTATTGCTAGCCCATGGAGTTCACAACACACATAGAGTCCACTCAGTGGTAGACTAATAAGGATGTCCCCAGGGTTTGCATTACCAACAGCTCCTATCAAGTTCCGCTCTGTGGGATCCTCAAAGTAATGTGGTGTTTAAATGGATTTGTCTCTATGTGCTTTTATCCAGGATGTTTTCTGAAGAAATGCACTTTAAGTTCTAAGCTAAAATGACAATTATAATCTTCTCAATTAGCTAATCAAAATCAGAATGAGGTTCATACAAAATCTATTATTTAAATAATAACATTACTAAGATACAGGACATAGATCTAAGTTTGAAATTTTAGAAATAAATTAATTTTTAAGAAGAAAATAAATATGGCAGTGTGTCACAGCCAGCCTAATTATTTATCAACCTGGAATGAAAATCAAACCTATATTTTACCAATAAGCTCCAAAATAACAATGTTTCTGCTTTTGTTGCCAGGAATTTATCTCTGTAAGCTAATTATATATTACTATTTTCATTAATCACTGTGATACTTCAATAAGTCAATACAAACAAGACTAGCACTATACAACGATCTATAAAATTTACCATGTAACTCTGTGAGCTTAACTTTCTGCATATTTTAATAATCCCAGTGTCAGTTTAATAATAATTTTCCAGTCATATTATAAGAATTTAGTTCAGGAAAATGCTATTAAATAAAAAGCAAACAGTGATAATACACAGTAATTCCTAATATTATGACTTAATAATTTAGCACCTTAGAAGTTTGACTGTGGGCTTAAAGAATGACAATGTCGATTTTGGAAATAAGAGTGGGATATTTATTCTACATATTGACAATTACTATTTGTTTATACTGATACTGTTATTTAAAAATATCTTATTGAGGAGAATTTTTTAAATACTCCCAAAGAAGCATAAAGAGCATTATAAAGCTGCAGAAATAATTTGAAGCAACCAATCTTAAGAACAAGCTTAGGATAGGAAAAAGGAATATAAAAGTCTTCAAAATGCTTTTCTTTATTCTCTAATTAAAAGGCTTACAAACAAACAAAAGACAGCCTACTGCTTTATTTAAAAATATATCTTGAATTTTTAATCACTTTTTAGAGGATAATTGAGTAATCACAAAATAATTAGATGAACTTATAGATTTTTTTAGGGAGTGAGGAAAATGAATATACAAAATTTTTAAAAATGAATCTTATATTTTACAATGTATAACAACAGCCTTCAGGTTAAATGCATTACTTTGAGTAAACGTGTCAACAAAATATCTGGAAGAACATAGAATGTTAGAAATATTATTGAATGTGGAATCATTAGAATAAAATTCCATTTCAAATTTTGACATAAAAGATATTTAAAGGTATAAAATAAACAATAATAGATGCTGGAGGGGCTGTGGAGAGATAGGCACACTAACACACTGTTGGTGGAGCTGTAGACTGGTACAGCCCCTTTGGAAAGCCGTGTGGAGAATCCTCAAAAAACTAGAGATGAGCCCACCATACAACCCAGCTATTCCACTCCTGGGAATCCTTCCAGAGGATTTAGAATCAGCACATTATAGTGACACAGCAATATCTATGTTCATAGCAGCTCAATTTACTATTGCTACACTGTGGAAACAACCCAGATGCCCCTCACTGGATGAATGGATCCAAAAACTGTGGTACATTTATACCAGGGAATTTTACACAGCAAATAGAAACAATGATATTGCAGCCTTTGAAGATAAATGGATGGCTATGGAAGAAATTATGCTGAGTAAAATCAGCTTAACCCAGAGAACTAATGGTCGATTTTCTCCACTCATTTGTGGAGTTTGGGACTAAACCCTGGCCAGTGAGAAAGTTGGTCTATTATCATGTGTTAAATCCAGGTAAGATGTAATGCTATGCAACATAATCCTTTTTTAGAGATATTGTGGGAAGGGAGGGATAAGGGTGGGTAATTGGGGAGGCACTCCTGGGGGTAATTGTAATATCCAGAATCTATACACATTTTATATTATTTTGTTAAAAACTTGTATGGTTGTTCAAAAACTAAAAAAAAAATTTTTAAAGGTATCCATAAATTTCCTAATATTAATAAAATATTTGAGCCCAAAGATAGAGGTCTTGCAAGCAATTTCTTTACTGAGCTAACTTCAGACTGAAGTTACAAAATTCTACAAGGAATTTTGTGTGTCCCTTCCTGAGATCTCTCTATTATTACCATTTTACATAACAAGAGAACAATGATCAGAAACAGGAAATCAACATTGGTACAAAACTAGTAACCTAAAGATTTTATTCAGACTTTGTTAGTTTTCTACTAATTGTTTCTTTTTGCACTGGGATCAAATCCAGGACTCTACATTGCATTTAATCTTCTTCTCCTTAGTCTCCTATAATCTGTAAATAATTCTTCAGTATTTGTCTTTCATGAGCATGACTTTCAAAGAATATTGACCATGTATTTTGTCTAACGACAGTCAATTTGGATGGCTCTGATACTCTGTGTGACTGGGATGAAGTTGTATATTTTTTACTGGGAAAGTAAAAAAGTGGATGTTGAGTTCTTCAGCACATCATATCATAGGGTTCATGATGCTGATGTGTTATCTCTAGTGATGCGACTTGTTCAGCGCCTCCACTGGAAAGCTATGGTCTTCACCATTATAGTGTACACATGTACACACACACACAGATATGCAAACATACTCACACCTGTGCTGTTTTTTGAGTAGCACTATTTCAGAATGGATTCTTGTGTTGTTCAACACACTTGCATCTTATTTTGAGCATGCATTTGCACTTTCGCATAAAAAAAGAAAAAATCATAAACTAAAGAGCTTAGCTTCATATCAAAGGTGGGTTAAAAATGAGTGAAAAGAAGCAGGTATCAGTAATGAGACAGCAGACTTTAAAGAGTGATATTCCTATGAATATATCAATAATATGGATCAGACTGTTAGAACCATAGTAATATTTCACATATCATTCATATATCCCAAAGAAAAATATACAATTAATATCAGCCAGGATTTAGGGAAAACCAAGTATAGAATACAAACACTCTCAGGCATAAATCTTACTCTAAACAAATTTATTGGACAGAAGAAAAGAACTATCCTAAGTAACTTTGGAAAATGGTATCTTGTCTGGATACTATAAGAATAAAAAAATAGGTACAAAAAGCCAATAATGTATGATCCTCATAGAAGTATGGGTTAGCACCTCCGAAACTACTTTAAATGTATTGCAGAATTAATCAAATAAAGGTATTACAGCTAAAAGAACCAGGCTTCTCACTGATGAAGAAGGAATTTACAAATATGAATGTTGAAATACTAAAGTGAACTCTGCAGCATTACACTGGAATTCAAATTTTTGGTATTATTACCACTTATGGTAAGACATACATATACGTATATGTATGTATATGTATATATGTACGTATTTTTATATATACATACTTGATTGTTAACAAAAATATTGACATCTTTCCCAGATCTTGATTCATTAATGACACTTTCCAACAACAATGTACCCAGGTTTCTTGTGCCTTCAAGATTGTGACAGAAAAAATACTTACAAGTATTTAATATTCTAGCTCTAAAATACTCAGTCTTGTTTATTTGGCTAAGAACATCAGTATGTTTAGGAAATGTTCTTCTAATTTTGAAGGAATTGGAGAAGTCATATCAGTTATCCGTAGAATTACAGTAGAGATTCCCTAACCATATGAAAGTAAAACAAATGAGCCATGGCTATGGTAAGTCAAAAACAATAAAGCAGAATTAGAGTGTAGCTCAGTGGTAGAACATTTCCTTAGATGTATGTGGTCCTAGGTTCAAATCCCAGCACCTCAAAATACAAAACAAAACAACTAAGCAACCTTCAACTATGCAAGCCAATGACTCCAAGACTGGATTACAATATGAAGAAGTTAGGATAATTCTTGTTCTAATAGTAACTGATATGTATTTCCTATCCTATTTCCTCAGGAAGCAATTATAGATTTTTACCTTTGATTAAGATTCCCAAACACATTATTAAGTCAACCTATTACTACATTAAAATTATTTATTAAACATACATAATAACATTCAGGTTCTAAAAATACAGAATACTGAAATAAATGAGAGAAGCTATATTTCACAAATATATTCCAGTAGAAGATATTTAAAGAACACAAAAATTGTAATGCAAACTTTAGTAGTGTTGGAAGTTGACACAAAAAAATCTGTGTATCTGGAAACAGATATTGGATGGTAATTAACAACTGATAGGTGGATACTTTCAGAGAAATGTGGCATTTGAAAAGTACCAGGAAAGACAGACTATGAAAAGGTCATGAGAATCTCAGGCTGAGAAAACCTAATGTGTCAAGGCGACTGTAAAAATGTTGAATATTGCAGTATTTCTTGAGTTCATGGTAATCAGTTAGCTATTGTCATAGAAAGGGTACAAAAATTCTTGAAAATCAGTGTGTTAAAATGCACTGTCATTTATTCGTTCACAGTTGTCTAGATTGGGTAAAGACAGGAGCAACTAGCTCCGCCCTAAAGTTTCCATCTTGCATCCTGGATCAGTAGTCAAGACAGGACATGATTTCCTCCTGGAAATAAATGTACATCATTCATTAAATCATAAACTAAATATTGACTGAGCTATTATGAAATGCTATATATTTCATATATGGAGACTGATTATCAAAGACTATTATTTTTCTTGATTCAAAATAGAATATTTCTCTTTAGCCTCCATCATTGCTTTGAAACATTTTGAATTAATCTTGGTTAATTATTGTTTTGACTGGTTCTGAATAGTAAAAATTGAGAAAACTGTCTTCTATTAACAAATACATTTGGAAAAATGATGGTCTTGATATAATGGTGACTAATGAGGCAAGATTAAAGTAGTCTGACCTGAGGATATGTTAACAATTCAATAGTTATAAAATAAATCTTCTAGGAAGAAACTCAGGATCCCCAAATTAGTGACAAGATGCAGGATTTCCATCTGGACATCTGAATACTTCATGTTTCATTGATGCTAACTTTCTTACTTTCATAGTTACGAACATTGCTCCATTTATACTTTTGTGTACTTTCTTGGGATAATGGAGATAGTTGAAATGTAGATTAAAATATATTTTACTGATATGCAGGTCCATCTTTATTGTGTTGTCATTCTTTGCTATGAAAAGAGTTCAAATGCTAATGTAAGGAATTTTGAGCTGCATGTTTAATTTCTTTTTTACAAGTTTGCTTACATACCTTATGTATTTTTCATATCTAAAGTAGAATACATGTATATTTCATAATTTTTAATTTTAAGAGCAGATTTTTCACAGAAATTATGCTACAAAAGTAAGGTACCTGAATCCTCAAATGGGTAATTAATGGAAATCACTAACCTTTCTACACAAAACTAGTTTTTCCAGATAACTAAGTTAAGAAATTGTGTGTTACGAAATTATGGTGAGTGAAATCAGTATAACCCAGAGAACCAAGGGTTGAATGTTTTCACTCATTTGTGGAGGCTAGAGCTAGACCCTGGCCATTGAGAAAGGAGGTCAATTCTAATGTTTTAAATCCTGAAAAAGCATAGTGACATACAATCTAAGGCATTCATAGAGATATATTGGGAAAGAGGGAGGGGAGGGATAAGTGTGGGTAATTGGGGGGCTCTTGGGAGTAAATCTAATTTTCAGAATTTATATACGCATTCATTGTTTCGTTAGAAGCATGTTTGACTGTTCAACAAATAAATTTCTTAATAAAATTTAAAAAATTGTGTGTTTGTGTGTGCATGTGTGTGTGTGTGTAACCACTGATGAAAGATCTGTAACTGGGAAGTGTGCAAATCATGTGAGATTTCTATATATGATTTTTTATACAAAACATTAAATCCATAGTAGGTAAGGGTCATTATGAATATTGTGAATCTGGACATTAATCTCCTATTTGTATCTCAGTGGAGTTGGATATTATTCTCATTTTATTTTACTTTCAGGCATAATATCATATGACTTCTGCAAAATTATTTTAAAATGCTTTAAAATGCGATTCCTTTTTTACTATATTCCTTTGCTGAGAATAAATGTAACCTGTTGAATGTGAAAAATCATTATTTGCTTATTGATCATATATAAACCTCATCAATATTCCTGTGATAATCATACTTAATTCCATAAAATTAGTAACACATAATAGAATATCTATGATAGTATACCTTTGCATTTGTATGAATTCACAAAAAATGCTTCTTAAAATGTTTGCTGGCTACTGGATACTTTAACCACACATACAGAGTGAGTATCAAGTAAAATATAGTACACAATATATCAATCAGTTGCTTACTATTGGAAATCTAACACTTTTACTCCCTAAATTTAAATACTGAAAAATTATACATAGCTAGCACACAAAGTAAATGTTAGATTTTGAACCATCTCATTATTATTTTGTGTAACTAAAACTCTTATTGATACATCTGCGCCCATGCTATAAGAAAGTCCTACATATTCTCTTTGCTGCCTGAATGTGGTGATATTTTTTCCTTAGTATTGAAAACATGTTTTCCTCAGCACTCATGTCAGTGCTAATATTGCAGTCCTTACCCCTGACAGTGAACAAACACTGATAGCTATGTAACTTTCAAAGTATTAGTTTCAATCTATTCTGCTGAAAATTGTTAAGAAATATTAGCTCCCATGAATATGGAACTTGTTGCATTTCACCAAAAACATAGCATCTTATGATTAGGTCTTTTTAGTTTTCTTCCTTATGTGACTGTAACTTCAAGAAGAACATTTGGGTTCTCTCTCCAGCCCTAAGCTCAAATCCTCTTAACAGCTTTGAGGATGAATGAATGCTGTCACGGTTACTTAGATCCTGAATTGGTGATAGAGGGAGAGCTATCCTGACTTTCTCTTCATGGCAGAAACCACATTGCAAGCATCAGCCGAATTCCCCACAGTAGGCTCAGTAAACAAAAGTGGAATAATTCTCCATTTGCTTATGCTGTTCAGAGCTGGAAATCTCAGTTTAATGTCATTTCTGTTCATGAATTCCTTGTTGTGAGTAGGTAGATCTGTGGCTAATGGAAGTGACATTCAGGGGGTTCTGGCTTCTCTTTTGTGCCCTGCTAAAGGTTGTTTGAGAACAAAGTAACAAAGAACTTTCTCTCTATGGATAATTCAGTCTTAATTCATACCAACATTGCCCCTGGACTTTTGAGTTCCTGTTTTTTGAGAGGCAAAGCAATTCTTGTACATGTGTAATTGAACGAAGTCTGCTTGAAGTTCCACAACCCCCACCCTTCACTGAACTCTTATCTAGATTGAACTTATAAAGGAAGTCATGCTAATTTCTGGAGTTACTTCAGTGAATAAGACAAATCTGGTTCTTGCTCTCACAGAGCTTATTTTTATTAAAAGACATTAGACAAACCCATTTAACCAATAAAACACCTGGGCCATTAAAGAGTAACGAGGCTCTACTGAATGCAAGAGAGGGAAAGAATCAACAAGGAGGGGGAATTTTATAAGAATTTAGGGAAGAAAATAAAGTTATTTCATTTTTGGATTTTTCAATACTATTGGAATTTTTTTCTTTCTAATTAGGGAAAATAATGTTATAACAAACATCTCCTTTGTGTACATCATTCCCCATATCCTGGTGTTTTAAAATGAAAAAAATAATATATCATTTTCTGTACAAAAACACTCGATGATTACAAAACAAAGATAACAATATAAATATGTAACTGCATACTGTAGGGGAAATAACAGAGTGGATGAGAAGGATCTGGCTGGTAAAAAAGGCAAGTGAATTAGCATTATAGAGGAAGGGAACTACCTGTGACAATTCCATAATGCACGGAAGATCCTGGGGTGTTTATGCAACAGAAAAAAAGAGTGCTGGTTGGAAGGCACAGTAATTCCCGGAGTCAAAGAAAGGCTCTGTGCTCTGGTAAGCCAGCCGTTTAATCTGTTGGCTTAACACAATGGAAATTTATTTCTCCACTCATGTCACAGAGCTATGTTGTTTATTAGGTGACTTTATTCCTAACTGTGGCTCATTGGCCACTTTGTATCTATGCCATTTAGTGCACAGTGCTTTCAAATTTGTGGCTCAAGAGCTAAAAGATCTTAATGGATGTTTCCAGATCCTGGCCTGGAAGTCACTAGTTTTCATCCATACTCCATTGTTCACAAGTGAGTTACAAAGCCCCAAAACTGATCACATGAGTGGGAAATGCAGTGTTCATGTTTGCCCAGACAGAAAAAAAAAAACTAGTGACATACAGCACTGTCCGTGCCACATAACTGCTCTGTTTAAAATACCTGAGTACCTGAGTAGCAGCCAAGTGAAGATGTCAAGTAAGCGGGTGGACAAAGTTCTCTCGCTGAAGGTCATCCAGGTGAAAACTGAACACCTGTTGCTGAAACTCAAGGATCATTACATAATGGGAATCCACCTTAAAGTGCACTTTAGCTTAAATATGTATAAAAAGTTAGCATTTATTATAGTATATTTACACATACATTTAAATTAATTCTCTTACCAGTAAAATAATATATGTTTGTTTTGTGTAAACAATTAATAAAGAGGTGTTCAGGGTAGGCCAAATTTTCTCCATAAGATTAAAGCACCCTCTGGGGACATAGAAAGGAGAAAAGAGACTGAAATGATTTATAGACATTAAGCCAGAATGCACTGGTACATATATAGCAAGAATATGTGGAATGTAGGAGAAAAAGCAAAACAAGCAGTATGAAAGCTATGAAAGTGGAAGTGATAGTGTATTTTCAAAAATATGCCCCATTTTTCAGTTTTCTTGGGGCTAGCAACAATTCTAAGTGGAAATGGAAATAGCTACTTTGAAGGTGCTGATGATAGTTGCCATCTACCCTAATTCTCTCTGGTAAGTCTGGCTGTCTCCAAAAAAATAAGACTGGTTCAATTTACTCAAGAATACAAATTGCTCTTTGATTCCTTAACAACTTTGCACCTGCACTGCTTGTTAGATCATGCCTGCCCCCAATGTCTCCCACATCACCCACAGTAGTGAGAAATGTGCTGTTGTTTTCCAGTGACATTTAATATGTCTCTGAAAACTGAATTCAAATTATTTTGTAGTTTAAAGATATTGATTGTAATTTTGGAATAAATTTTGCTCCCTGTGTACAGTTGGTATGGGTGTGTATTATGTGTAGAAATATGGACGCTGAGGCACGTATGATCTGAGTATTCAGAAGTAATAAAACTTCAGTTTATCAAAACAAGAACAAAAGAAAATGAGAATCAAGAGAGTCTAATTGAGACAAATATAATTGTCAATGCAGCTTTAATACACACACTTTCCGTTGGCTAAAATAAACCAGAGAGAAATGATTTCTTAAACTGTTGAAAGAGAAAATTTCATTACACACAGGTGTTTAATAAACAGTGTTTTACCAAATTTAAAGTACCTATTAAATAAACTAATATCTACTAACTATAGTATCCCAATTTTATTAATAAGTGCATTTAAAAATATTGAAGTTATTAGTTTTTTAATTTGGTTCTTTTATTGCACTAACGTTGACCATCTCTGCAGAATTTAAGCAGCTTAGGAATAATTTCTGTGAGATCTATTTGGACTTCTGACATATAATGACCATTTTGGTCACGTGCGATTTTAAAGCATTAAATATGCAATTATTTGTTAAATCAGCAATGGAAACCTGATATATCTAATCAATTATTTAAACAGATGATTTGTTTTTCCTTGTGTTAAAGTTATTTGTCTCTGTTTTCTTATGTTACTGGTGTCCATCACATTTTTTTAAATTTTGGGTTTATCTATGATTTTTGAGTTTTGATATGTATCTTTCAATGAATTTCCCATATCCTCTTCTTTTTCAAAGTAATGGTCATATTGCTTCATAGTATTCCCTTAGATTTTGTTTTCTTTTTTGATTTCATGGAGTCAATAATATTAACCTCATTTTTATATTTGACATTGATATTTTTTGTTTTCTGTCTTTTTTTCTTAGATATTCTGGACAGAGATTGATCAATTTTATTGGTCTTTTCAATGAATTAGTTTTTAGTTTTGTTGATATTCTCTCTTGTTTTCCTCATTTCAATTTCACTGAATTTTACCTTACAAAATTTTCATTATTATCTACTTGTTTCAGGCTTACATTATTCTTCTTTAGTTTTTGAAAGTTTAGCTGATTGATTTTATAATTTACTTCTTTTCTAATATGTAGATTTAATTCTATAAATTTCCTTCTATGTAATATTTTGCTGCATTCCACAAATTTTGAAAAAAAATCTATTTTCATTTAGTTCACAACATCTTTGAATTTTTCTTGAAACAGATACTCTGAAGCATTAACTATTCAGGTGTGCTTCTTTTTCTCTCTCTGGGATGTGGCCTTACAAGTGTTTCTACAGTGGCATAGTCTGTTTTGCCTCCCTCTCCTATTCTCTTCCCTACTGTGATAGTCCCATGTTACTTTCTTCAAGCCTGCCTCCTATTCAACATATTCCCTCTGCAAACTTAGAGAGTGAGAAGTCCAAAAGAAGCTGGACTGGGGAAAAGGCCTGCCTCTTAGTCAAGACTGGCGGACTTTCTTCTTGGAGAGAATATTTTTGTTATAGAGATGGTTTTGGATTTATTTCACGAGGATCATCTGCCCCTCCTACATCTGATTCATGAAGGCACTTTTCTCAGACCTTCACCATGAGACCTGGTGGGGTTCTATAAGGTATGAATAGCAGTGTGGGAAGTTTCCCCAAACCATGGCATTTCTCAATCTCATAGTTTACACTCAGTCTTCAGTAGTTCATCAAAATTATCTTCTAAGTATTCATATAAATTTACAGTCCCAGTATACATTCCTCTAGTCATCAGATCTCGTGTATAACTCTCTGGATATATCTGACTTCCAGCCCAAAATGCTGTGATCTTAGTCCCATTGATCTTCAGTTTGCTTAGATTTTTCTTATTGAAAGAACAGGTATGAAGTCTTTCAAGTTATTTTCTTGATGAAAATAAAATCTGACTTATCATTTTTAAGAGAGAGAATCAGTTCTATTTATTCATTCATCTGATTTTTGTTTCTCCAACAGTTAATTGTGTTTGTGGTGCTGGTGTTCTATTGTGGGTACTTGAACATGCCAGGCAATCACTATACTGCTGAGTCCCCGCTCCATCCCCTGACTTATCCATTTTTAATTAATTAGATACTGAAAATATGTAAAAGGTCTGATGAAATTATTGACTAGTCTTACTCTGTATTTTATCCATATTTGATAAAGGAGGACAAGAATATCATATCACTGTCTCAAAATGTATTCAATAAAAAATGGTTTATGTTTTGCTTTTTATTAAGTAACACAGGGGTAAAATTTCCAGGCTTTAAAATTGAGCAACAAATCCATGTTTGCTGCAGTTCCCTTTACTTGTAGGTATAAACTGTTCCATTGCCTATGACTTCCCTTCATTATCATATTCACCACTTGCCACAAAACTAATACCAAACTAAACAGAGAGTGCCAAATTGGCAGAGGAGTAACCACCAAAGCTATTCATCTACTTTTTAAAAAATTTATTTGCACTTCATTTTAATAAGTCTTCAAACCTCTTCCATCTGCAGTGTAACGCTTTGTCTGATTTTGTATGATGAGGCATATATCCTCATTTTATCACATTTAGACTTGTGGGCCCATTTCCAACACTGCAAGAAGAGAATACAGTCCAGGATCTGGCACTTTAATCCATTTTGGCAAGGTCAGGAACTATTTGGAACCGCAGTTTGGCAGACTCACTACTAAGTAACCAGTCAGTGTGGCGGGAAGATAAAAATATGCCTTGTGATATTATGTTTGTAGTTCTCTTTGTGAGTTTTAAGAAGTTTTTTTCCCATCAAAATTTATTTGAATATATTATATATTACATAATAATTTTATATCTTTCATTTATATGGTGGGCTAGGGAGACAGATAACACACTTAGAAAATATTCATTGGCAAAGCAATTAAAAAACAACAACAATAACAATAGAATCCTCACAGCAAATGACTTTCCCTAAAATAAAAAAGCTCATAAAACTGAGCTAAAGGCGAAGCTGCACCCTTTGGTTTGCTCCAGTGACTCCATCTGCAAGAGGCATGCATGTGGAGACTCTGAGACACTGGGAAGGAAGACAGACAAGGCTAAGTCTCCTTACAGATGGACCAAATGGACGACTACGAAATTCTTACCAGAAAAACTACAATGTACTTAGTACAATAGAAATTGAGCCAATTAAACAAGATGCTAAATGTATATATAGACTTATTTGCCCCAATAGTAACAGCCTGTAACATGAACTGGGAAACATTTTGGATGAAGCCAAAAAGTATAGCCCAAAATGCCTACTGTCCTGAACGACACAGCTTCCTGAATTGAAAAGTGTCAAGTGCTCCATGATTCCAAGACACTTTTCTTATTTTTAAAGAAAAAGGGACAGAGAGAGAGAGGGAGAGAGAGAGAGAGACAGAATGAGAATCAATTTTATTTAGTTTCCCACGTGGCCTTCATCGCTCTGAGACTTTGTTGTGCATGCGGTGCTAGGGTTTGAACTCACATACTAGTGCATGCCAGGCAAGCACCATAACCACTGAGCCACTGCTCCAGGTCTTCCAAGACATTTTTTTAAATTCAAAATTAGTTTTTCTGAACCTTTTATATCTTTCAGAAGAGAGAAAAATCTTTTAATTGTACTTTTACAAAAATTGTAAATTGTTGTCATTATCCATGCTACCCTTCAACATTATAAATTCTCACCATCACAGCTCATAAAAAAACTCATGATTAAAAATAGGAAATGAAGGATAACTGATAAAATCAGGTATGTTTTAGTTTCTAATAGTTTATTTCATAAAGGTAAAATTCCCAATTGGTTATAAAACTAGAGGGGTTTAAGTTAGCATTTGCAAGGTAAAAACCAATCAAAACATTCCATGAAATTAAATAATCGAATTTCTGAGCACAGTTAGATGACCTTGCTCTGAATGTCTTTGGGCACAGATCTAAAAAGGGAGATAATCTTCTGTATTGTCACTGTTTGTAAATTATGGCTTAATAACTCAAACCCCCATCTGTTGATTCTTAGCACAGTGCTCTGTTGGCATCAAACCGTGCAGCTTTTCTCACCCTCATTGGCCTTCTTGTTTTCCTTTCTGACTTTAATGACCAGTCAGTCCTTCAACTGAAGCATAGGAAATTGAACACTGCACATAGATAACCATTTTTTTCATTTATTTTGAAACAGTGTATCTGAAATAACATCACTTAAAAAGTATGAAATGTAATGTTTTATCCATCTGCCAAATGGAATTTGCTAAAGCTTTCCAACTTCTTTTTTGAAAAACCATACAATTCCAATACAACATAATGATTTAGCTCACTGAAACAACAACTTCTCAGAATAAGCTACCCAGGTGTTCTCTGTGCTCTGCTAAGATTTCTCAGCGTTCCTCAAGTCTGGACTCAGATACTTGAAGTGTTTACTTAGATTAGAGAATGTTCATATATAAAACAGCTGGGTTCAATGTCTGTTTGGGGGGTATTGAATTGTTCTGGTACTAAATTATGCAATCTCTTTATACATATAAGTGTTTATATCTGCTATAAGGGGAAATATAGAAGAATCAAGAGACTGGTGTATAGGTGATATGGGTGGGAGTGATTCTGAATTAGGATCGAGGCATATCGTATAGTTATGCTGTTAGTACATATGCATTTATGATTTTATGATCGCACAACAACACAACTCCTCAATAAAATTAAAAGAAGATAAAATGTTAAACAATTCTTAGGTGTACAGCAATATAAACATTTAAGCAATTAAAAAATGAGTCCATCATATAATAAAAACATGTTTGGAATGTTACCTCCCTACACTAAGTATACACAATGCCAACTTCTAGCTTACAACTGATTTTTATAGACAAGTTATCAATTTTTTAAAAACACCTTGCATTTAAAATACCTACAAACATTTAATTACTTTAAAAAAATCTATCAGGTATCTGAATAATAAGGAAAATATATATTTCTATAAATTATCCTTATGTTTTTCTCAAGAATTGGGAAACTCAGTGGTTATCTTCATGTAACAAAGTAGCCTTGGCTTATCTTCTTTAAAACATATTAGATTCAAAAATTACTAAAATAAATGTGTGAACTGCACACACGTCCATAACACTTCAAGAAGGATAATTGGTGGAAATTGGATTTTTATCCTAGCCTCTGGGCTACCTGTCTCCCACACAAAAAAATTCCAGCTATCTCTTCACTCCTTTCTTTTTGTCATGCTTCTTGAAAAGACATGGGTCTGGCTAGAATGTGTGCATCATCCAAAATCTTCCTACATCTAATTGGTTTCCACATACAGAGTCAAAAAATTTTTAAACAGTAGAACTGCCACATAGACACCAGCAAATTGCAATGAATTATTTTTAGCTCTTCTTCATCATTCTTTATTATAGTATATTCTATTCACAATAGCAAAATCTCACAAGTGAGTGTCCGTTATTATGAATTTCAAATTGGACACTGCTGGAATCTCCATATCCTAAAGTGCTATGTAACATATCCTAGGTAATTATTTATTTTTTCCGAGTCTATTTCACATTTCATTCTAACCCTGTACCAAGTAAGACAACAATAATAGAAGCATGGGCACCTGCTTTAGTGATAAAGGGGTAGGAAGTTAGAATTTCAGTGCAGCATCCAGCTATAAAACAGAGGCTTAAAATTCTGTCATATAAACAACAGATCACAATCTCAATGGAACAAACATTGTTACTACAGGGGAGGAAAGAAGCTCAGAGTAGGAGAGAGCAAAGGAATTGAATGTGAAAACAGCACAAGGATTCTAGACTGACTGTATATTTGAATACTTTAGTAAGCACAACTGAATAATGAACGAAGTGAGAGAGAATTTTAAGCTTCAGCTTTATAATTCTGTTGGTGAGGACAGTCAATAAAATAATCACTATGCAGTTTTATAAAATGAAAAACACAGGAACTTATGATAAATGGCTAAAATATAGATATTATTCCTTAAACTTTTATGGAAGTCACTTTCATCAGTGACTTGTGATATTCTGGTACAATTATTGGGGTAATATTATCATTCCTGTGAGCAAAGAGAACCTGATACTTTAATAAGTTCAGAAGTGAACATAGCAAACAATGAAGAGAAGCTGCATTTCATGATTTTCCATTATTGTTCCCAGTTCAAAGAACCTTGATTTCCATCTTTACTTTTCTTGAGTGAGAAAATTGTGAGAATGCAAGATTCTGTGTGAATATATTGTGTGATTGCACGTGTTTGCTGAGTCTTGCAAATGAACATAAAGTGTAAACAGTGGGGAAATCAAAGGATGAAGAGATGACACCAAAGAGATAAAAGATTGAGAAAACAGAATACCTTGTACAAGGATTTGGCCAAAGAAGGAAAAGTCAGAGAGTTAATAGGTTACAATTTTTAAACTAAGAGATAATGTTCAAGTCCTGATTTAAGAAGCTGAAGAACACTGGTAGACTTCTCAAGTTCCAGGCATCCTATATGTTTGGTTTTTGAACACACTTAATAGTCCTACTTATTTAATCAATAATTTTGTTTCTAACTTTCAGACATTGGCAGTTTGGAAACCATGTGGCTCCCATTACATATCCAAAACCTTTGCTAGTTATTATCTTCTGTCTCTGCCTCTACCACTCCTCTTGCAACATTGCTATATAGCAGATGTTCTAAACACTGCCATTGTTTCCAGGTCCAGGTCCAAGTTTACAACTTCTGTTAGCAGACAACCCCCAGAAATAACAGCGATTTCTTAACTGCCATCCCCCAAACAAATAATCGCTAGGGAACTCTATCACGGCATAATAAATGTGTTTATGGGTACCTTTTACTTCTTGCAGTAAATACGGAATATGAAACCCAATATATTCTTTACCTTAGTTCAAGAATAAACTTCTAATATCTCAGTCCCCCGGGGAATGTCTTGATTATGATCCCTTAATGAACTGGTATTACATTTGAGACACTTATTTTCTACAGAAAACATTTAGTATTGAAAGATAATTGTACTAGGGGCTAGAGCGGTGGCTTAGCGGTTACGGCGCTTGACTGGCAAGCACGAGGATGTGAGTTCAAACCCCAGTACCACGTACACAATGAAGTGTCTGAGGAATGAAAGTCACATGAAAAACTAAATAAAGATTTCTTCCCTCTTTCTCTGTCCTCTCTTTCTTAAAAAAAACAAAAAAAGATAATTGCACTAATGCTGTAAAATAAAACTAAAGTGTGCTCTAGCTTAAAGATGCAGCCAACTCAAGTACATTTCTCTTCTTTCATAGTATTACTCCAGCAGTTTATTAGGTAGAATGAAGCTGTGCTACTTGATAAGCTCTAACACCCTATTTAAAGGGGGACACAGTTGAGTATAAGAAATTTACACATTCCCCACAAGGATTTTAGATGGGACACAGGCCATAAGCTTGGTGTAGCTGGGTGCCCGAAACTACCTTTTAAAAATGCCATTGAAAAATCTAAAAATCTGTAAGCCCTTTCCTCACTTTCCTTTAATTCCCAGGTGGCATAGTGCTTCACTACTTTAGGTAGCTCATATAAGTACAGTCGTGTGTTATTTTTCTAGCAGTGACCAGCTCATTTCACTTAGCGTACTGTCTTCCACAGTCATCCACGGTGCAGCATGTTTAAAAATTTCCTTTCAAGACTGAATAACATTCCATTGGTTACGTATAAACCACATTTTGCTTATCCATTTTGTGTGTCCACTACGACAAACATCTTGGCATCTTTTTCTTCTGTGTCAACTGGGCCAATGTTTGTGTATTATGTATCTCTATTATTTTTTTTAATCCAGACATTTATTTGTATTTTACTATTAAGGCTTCGTAAATGTTCTTGTTGGAAGCTATGTTTTATCTTTTGGGGGAAGAATCTGATCACAAAAGTAAAGTTTAAATAAATTGATAAACAAATGTAGAATATTTGTCTACATGGCAAAAAATAGGAACACACACAGATGAGTGCAGGAAGACAACAGACGAGGTTGGCAATGCAGCTTCTGTCTTGCGATGTTTGTTTTTAAAAGCTTTGTGTTAGTCACTGCAATGCTTTGCAGGAAACCCTGAATTCTTAAGAACATTGAAATATTTAGTTATCTCAGACCTGTTTTGTTCAGATTGAATATTAAGCGAAGATACTTGCTCCAAAATCTCATCTTGCAACTTTTTTTTTTTTTTCCAAGGTGCAGGGGGATCAAATCACCCAGGGTCTCACGCATGACAAGATCCTGCTCCACCACTGAGCTGTACCCCCAACCCAGCGCAATTATAAATTTATTCTTGAACAATATTTTTTTAACTTAGGATACACTTTATTTCTTCTGTTCATATATTCTGTATTTGTATTTAAAGTTTTCCACTACTTTCATTATCTTATATGAATTTATTCATAGCTGTATGTTTAAAGAACAGAGAACTTGTTTTGCATTAACATATATATCATGAAAGTTATGTGTTTTCAAAGGACCAAAGAGGAGTCTATTAAAAGGAACCAGCCCACAAGGATATGGAGGGAAAAGGCTATATTTTAATGGACTGCATTTGTTTTATTTAGCTAATTTCCTGAAAATAGCTGAGTTTATTAAAAATAATTAATGACAACTATTGTCAATTTTAAGGCCTATGCCTACCACTGGGAAAGATATTTCATGTAATTTTTCTTTATGTCATCCACTACTTATAGCTAGACACAATAACCGCTTCATGTTGTCAGCAACATATGATTAACTTTTTCATATTATAGAGAAAGTATTTTATAATGCATTTTTAATTTTAAATAGTAACTTCACTAAAATGCAATGATTTTTAAAATTTTCAACCTTTTATTTTTACAGCATATTCACACCAATTAGCTTTCTATTTAAAGTAAAACATTTTATAGAAAAACCTATAAATTATAAACGTTAAATTTACATGAAGCCCAGAGGACTGAAGATGGCGAGCTGAAGGGAGGGGGCTTTTCCTGGGGCTCCGAGATTGGATGGGAAAAATCCCAGTTCACCTTCAGTTTTTCGAAGTGCATTTTGGGGAATATATTTATGAATTCCTAGTGCTAGTTTGTGCAGCTTTTTTGAGGAGCAGAGACCTGGGAGAATCGTGTGGAGAAAAAGAGGGACTTTTTCCATCCCTCCAGAGACACAGCAGTTTTGCTGCTTTTGTTTATATTCCGCCCGTGCCAGGCCAGTGAGCACGGGTGGAGTTGAACTGAGCCAGTGACTGGATGGCTCCTGGGAACCTGTGCTTTATAAAAACAGAGCATCAGGTGAGTGCATTTGCAGACACCCACCCACCTCATACCCTGTGTCTGCCGAGAACTGTGTTTGGAAGCGGCCCACAGAGGTGCCCAGGAACAGGCTGCTCCATGGGAAAACCGAATCACCATTATAAGCTCCAGGAGACAGCTGTCTCTGGCTTTTCAAAGCAGGTGCTGAAAGCTGCATCAGGAGACAGTCACTGACCACAGACTGAACCAGGAAGAGAGGCCCAGTCTCCAACTTGCTTAGGGGGACTTCAGTTAGTGGAGTAAAGGGGAGCATTTCTCAGCCCTCTCTACCCTCACCCCAGCCAGAAGGATAACGTGACAAATTAAAAAGCTCTGAGTCTTCTGCCACAGAAGACAGTGCATGTAACTTCCAGCAGAGGGAGAATAGAAATCATCTCATACTACACGATCATTAAGTCGTCTGGCTTTCAGTTCCCCTGGGAGCCTGGCAAAGTTCAGGGCATTCTAGAATCAGACCTCTTCACTGGAATCCCCTTCCTAGAAATCCCAGGAGACTGAGGACATCCCAGTCCTTTTCGTGAGATCACATACCCACAGACTGAGAGACTGATTTCAAATCCCAGACAGACAATGAACACCTCCTCCCAAAGGGCTCAGAGACGCTTTTACTGTCTATAGTTCCAAGTTTTCATTAAGAACTTTTTACTTTTTATCTAATCTTGCATATATATTTTTTCTTTCCATTTTTTTTCCTTCTTTATTTTCTCTTGTTCTCGACGTGTATTGGTGCAATAACTGGAAAAGTTGATCAGTTCATGGTTGTATAAAAATACTAGCTATCTTTGTTTACATATTCTTTTGTTTTCTAGATTTTTTCTCTCTCTTTTATTTTTACTGTCTTTTTTCTGTTCCTGTTTGTTCCTGTTTTTGTCTTTGTGTGTTTGTTCATTTCACTTTGTCTTCTTGTCTCTCTACTTTCTCTCTTCTTCCCTCCTGTCTATCATGTATATCCTTGTCCTCCCTCCTAAAAAGAAGGCTTCTGGTCAGCGCATTTAGTAGCTGAAGTATACAGTGCCTAACCTGCTTATCTTGCCTATGTATGCTTCTACCCTTATGCGATCACCCAAATCTTATTAATATAACTTTTACCCCTCTTATATTTTACCACAGCTATACCTGCTTCCCCTAGGGTCTGTTTTTTCTTTTTCCCTTTATTTCTTTATTTTATTCTTTTCTTTTTCTTTCTTTCTTGTTTCTTTCTCCAGCAGATCCTATATCTCCTTCACTTTCTCACTGTCCACAATTGCTCAAGATAGCAAACTAGCTCGTAATGTTCTTGGGTTGAAGTGAACCACACCTCTCCCCTGTACTCTCTCAATTCCTAAACTATATGCTGTTCTCTTTCTTCCTCACTCAAAGCCTTTAACCTACTCAAATTCCATTTCTATCTTTTCTTTATTTCTAACTGAATAGCTAAATCTATGCTAACACCTCTATTCTTTACTCTAAGTCATGAGCTCCACACTACCTCCCTACCCCACTTCCTTGGATTTTTAGATTGTACTTACCCCCATCTACAGAGGCCTTCTAACTGAAGTGAATGTCTTTCTTCAAAATGGGTATAAGCTGGCTATCTTAACATATTTTGAGACCTCTCCTGGAAGAAAACTGCTCCTATAGGTGCTAATCACCATTATAACTGTTTTAGTTGAAACTGTTTTTTAGTATATGCACCTATAGGCTCACATTTCTTCATTGACTGAACTGGCAGCTGTTGATCCTGAAGAGACATCTCTCTGATAGCAGAGCTATCAGAATTGAAAAATACTGTCAAACAAATAAAATCTTCACTGGAAGATACTAACAACAGAGTAAACTCAACAGTAAATGAGAACCTCAGCTTTTGAAGAATGTACATCAGATAATGAAGACAGGTTGAGCAATGTTGAGTTCAAGGAGGACAGACAAGAAAAGAAACTTATCATGCATGACCAGAACTTCCAAGTAATATTTGATGAGATGAGAAAAAATAACCTGAGAGTACTTGGGCTGGAAGAAGAAATTGAAAACCAAACAGGGTTCATTAAGAAAACATTAAATAAAATTATCAAGGAGAACTTTCCTCATATCAGGATTGATCCAGAATACCAAATCCAAGATGCCTATAGAATACCAAACAGACATAGCCAAATAACAAATTCACCAAGACATATCATTTATAAAATGATTAACAGAGAAACTAAAGAGAGAATTCTAAAAGCAGCTAGGGAGAAGCCCCAAGTCACAATCAGAGGCAGACCAATTAGAATCACTATGGGTTTTTCAGATCAGACAATGAAGGCTAAACAAGATTGGGACAATATTTTTCAAATCTTGAAAGAAAAAAAATTCAGATAAAAATAATATACCATGCAAAACTAAGCTTTAAATGTGATGGAGAAATTAAATACATCAATGATAAATTCAAGCTAGCAACATACATGAACACAAACCCTGGATTACAGAATATTCTCAAGGACATTCTTCATTCAGAAGAACATGCTAATGATTCCCTAAACCTCTAATCAAGAGAGTTTCTATAATCACATTACATACCAAAAGAAACTCAAGACGGTGCAAAACACAGCAACAATCACAAAATCTGAGACTCAGATTCCCGTATCTATTCTAATTATGAATGTGAATGGTCTCAATGGCCCAATTAAAAAAATACAGATTAGATACCTGGATCAAAAAATAAAATCCAACAATTTGTTGTCTATAAGAGACACACCTCACTCTCAAAAAAAGACAGACACTGAAGATAAAAGGTTGGCAAAATGTGTACCAGGCCTGTGGTCCAAAAAAGCAAGCTGGTGTGGTGATCCTAATATCTGATAAGGTTAATTTTCATCCAAAACTACTCAGAAAGGACAAAGATGGACACTACATCATACTAAAATAGACAATTCACAAAGAATACGTAGCAATAATTAATATTTATGCCCCCAAATTCCCCCAAATATATAGAAAAAATACTCAAGGACATTAAACTTCTCATTGATCTCAACACAATAATACTGGGGGACTTTAAGACACCATTATCAACATTGGAAAGATCATCAAAACAAAAAAATCAACAAAGATGTCTCCAATCTGAACAACTCTATTAATCATTTGGGCTTAACAGACATCTACAGAATACTGTATCCTAAATTGGCTGAATTTACCTTCTTCTCAGCAGCTCACAGATCCTTCTCAAAAATAGACCACATGCTAGTCCACAAAGCTAATCTTAACAGATTCAAAAAAGTTGATATATTCCCATGTGTCCTGTCAGATCACAATGCCATGATCTTAGCAATCAACAAGAAAAACAACAGAAGCTACTCTAATACTTAAAAAATTAATAATACCCTCTTAAATGAAGAATGGATACACGACCAAATGAGATCAGAAATCAAGAAATTCTTGGAAATGAATGGGAATGATGAAACAAAATATCAAAATCTCTGGGGTAGTATGAAAGCATTCTTAAGAGGTAAATTTTTAGCACTGAGTTAATACATCAAATATCAGGAAAGAGCCCAAATATTCTTATGCTCCAACTCAAACTCCTGTCAAAAGAGGAACAATCCAATCCCAAAGCTAATAGAAGACAGGTGATAACTAAAATCAGAGCTGAAATCAATGAAATTGAGAACAAAAAAAAAAACATTACAAATTATCAACAAAACAAAGAGTTGGTTCTTTGAAAAAATAAAGAGGATTGACAGACTCCTTGCCAACCTCAACAACAACAACAAAAAAAGACTGAAATGAAGCAAATCAATAAAAACAAAGATGAAAATGGAGATGTCATCACAGAATCAAACAAAATCCAGAAGATTATTAGAAGTTATTTTGAAAATTTATACTCTGCCAAGTTTGATAATCTGGAAGATATGGACAGATACTTGGCCACATACAACACCCCCGGTTTAACACCAAAAAACATTGAAAATCTAAACCAACCTATCTCAGGTACCAAAATTGAAGCAGCAATCAAAGGCCTTCCAAAATAGAAAAGTCCTGTACCTGATGGATTCACAGCAGAATTCTACCAAATGTTTACAGAAGAACTAACACCAATCCTATATATGCTTTTCAAAGAAATTGAAAGGGTCGGAGCACTACCAAACACTTTTTATATAACAAATATAACACTGATACCAAAAATCTAACAAAGATACATTAAGAAAAGAAAACTATAGACCAATTTCCCTGATGAACATAGATGCAAAATCATTAATAAAATTCTAGTTAATCAGATCCAAAAGTACATTAAAAAGATAATACATCATGATCAAGTGTGCTTCATTCCACGAAAACAGGGCTGGTTCAACATTCACAAATCAATAAATGTAATTCACCACTCAAACAGAATTAAAAATAAAAAGTGTATAATCATCTCAATTGACACAGAAAAGTCCTTTGATAAAATTCAACATCCTTTTATGCTCAAAACTCTGGAGAGGATAGGATCCAAGGGAAGATATTTTAACTATGTAAGATCCATTTATGACAGATCCATAGCCAATATTACGCTCAATGGAGAAAGACTGAAAACATTTCCACTGAATTCAGGAACAAGACAAGGTTGTCCATTTTCACCACTCTTGTTCAATATACTCCTTAAAATCCTTGCCAGAGCTATCAGACAAGAGAAGGAAATCAAAGGAATTAGAATAGGAAAAGAAGTCAAGTTGTCTCCATTTGCTGATGACATGATCCTTTACCTAGAAGATCCTATAAGCTCAACCAGAAGACTTCTAGAGCTTATAAAAAAATTTCAGCAAAGTGACTGGCTATAAGATCAACACCAATAAATCATTAGCTTTCCTATACTCCAGAAACAAGGTCACTGAAAAAGAAATCAGGAAATCTGTCCCTTTCACCATCTTCTCCAAAAAAATAAAATACTTGGGCATCAATCGAACAAAGGATCTCAAGGACCTATACAATGAAAACTATCGAACTTTAAAAAAAGAAATTACAGAAGATCTGAGTAGATGGATTAGGTAGAGTCAATATCATCAAAATGACCATTCTATACAAGTCCCTATACAGATTTAATGCAATCCCTATCAAGATACCAATGTCATTGTTAATGGATATAGAAAAAGCAATACTCAAATTTGTATGGAATAACAGAAGACCCAGAATAGCCAAAACATTACTCAGTAAGAAGAAAGAGGTAGGTGGTATCTCAATTCCTGATCTGAAATTATACTACAAGGCTATAGTAACAAAAACAGCATGGTATTGGTATCAAAACAGAATGGAAGACCAATGGAATAGAATAGAGGATTCTGAGATGAACCCTCATGCCTTTAACTATCTGATATTTGATAAAGGGGGCAAAAAGCATAGTGTGGAAGAATGATAGCCTGTTCAACAAATTGTCTTGGACAAATTGGACAGCCATTTGTAGACAACTGAAATTGGATCCGTACCTTTCACCCTGCACAAAAATTAAATCAAAATGGTTCAAGGATCTGGATATTAAACCAGCAACTCTACAATTGCTTGAAAAAGAAGTAGGATCAACATTACATGACATAGGATTTAGCACAGCCTTCATTAAGAGGACTTCCATGGTGCAAGCAGTAAATTCAAGAATAAATGCATGGGATGCATTTAAACTAAAAAGCTTTTGCACAGATAAAGGTTTAGTCTAGAGTCTCAAGAGAGAAACTACAGAATGGGAGAATATATTTGCTTGTTACACCTCAGACAGAGGGCTAATATCCAGTATACAAAGAACTCAAAAAGCTAAATATTAAAACCACAAATAATCCAATTAATAAATTGGCTATGTAACTAAAAAGAAGCTTCTCAATGGAGGAAGTCCAAAAAGCCCATAAATATGTGAGAAAATGCTCTATATCACCAGCAATAAGAGAAATGCAAATCAAAACTTCACTGAGATTCTACCTCACTCTAGTCAGAGTGGCAAAAATAAAGAATATGAACAATGACAGATACTGGAGGGGCTGTGGGAAAAGAGGAACACTGTTATATTACTGATTGTACTGCAAACTGGTACAGCCACTCTGGAAAGCCATGTGGAGACTCCTCAAAAAATTAGGGCTGGAACAGCCCTAGGATTCAGCTATTCCATTCTTGGGTATTTTCCCAAAAGAGCTAGAATCGGCTTACTATAGAGATATAGCTTCATCAATATTTATAGCAGCTCAATTTACTAAAGCTAAATTATGGAACCAACCCAAATGAACCTTGCTTGATGAGTGGATTCAAAAACTTTAGTACATATATACAATGGAATACTACTCAGCTATTAGAGAAAATATTATGGCATTTGCAGCCAAAAGGATGGAGATGAGAAAATTTTTGCTAAGTGAAGTGTCCCAAACTCAGAGACTTAAGGGCTGAATATTCTCTCTCATTTGTGGAAGCTAGAATACAAGTGGAAACAGTACAATAGATGGCTAATCTAACAACTACGTCAATATGTATAATTATTACATGATCATGGGGAACATTGCCTAGGTTCCTGGGAGATATAGAGAGGGGTGCAGGGAAGGGGGAAGTGAATAGGAAAGACATCAAGGAGACCAGAGGGAGGTAGCATGAAGAAATCTTATCAGAGGGGAACCTCCAACTTCCAAGAGAAGTCCGATTAACTTGGGACTTAAGTAGGGGGAAACATGGAACCATGGGGAACCCCAGGAGGGTAAACCATGGACTGGCACCAGCCTTAGCTTATTCTGCCATTATACTTTTGTCTTTGATTGTTTGAAAATGAATCCCTCCTCCCTTGTAACATCATGTTTAATGAATAAAAATAATTTATATGAAGGTGCTGGAGCAGTGGCTCAGCAGTTGCAGTGCTTGCCTGGCATGCGCAAGGACATGGGTTTGAATCCTCACACCACATACACAAGGAAGTATTGGAGCCATGAAAATCAAATAAAAAACTAAATAAAATTGATTCTCTCTGTCTCTCTCTGTCCTCTCTTTAAAAATATGAACATTCAATTTACACATGATTTTAAAATTTAGATTTATAGGTTTGCCTATAAAATTACATGTAAAATTCAAATAATATGAATTTAGTTAATAAAATTCACAAAAATATGTGTGTGGACAGGATGATCAAATGTTATCCAATTATTTAAACAAATATTTTTTCATTTTCCATCAAAATTGTATCAAATGTCTATGAAGTTACAGAGAAATAAGGCTCTTTTAGATAATCTGTTATCTATAATCTATGCTAAGATTATTAATCTTTTGCATCATTTCATTTAAAATACTCATGATCATGAAAGGGGTTATGGTCAAAAAACCAATTTATAACCTGAATATTGAGCCATATGAGTATAGTCTGAATGTGTACTCTGCATAAGGCATCTTATATGTTTTAAAAGTTCAGCATTGTGTTTCTCATCTTCATTCTCCTGCAGGATTTTCCTCCTTCCTTTTGTTTTCCTCTTTAGAAAAGAATCTTTGTGTATTACCCTGTAATGAAACTAGATGGATAGTTTGTACTTTCAAAAGTTAGTGTAATATTTCCTTTCATGTGGTAGTTTTAACACCATTTGGTGAAGATAAGCAGAAACAATCGCTATAGTCATTTTTTTAATTAAAAAAATAACAGCACTATGTCCTGGAATGATTCCAGCTGACAGGACTGAAATAACTATGCAGACATCAGGAGAAATGCTGCCAAATTGTGGAATAGAAGGAGTTCAACTAAGAATAAATATTTCTAGGAATAACTCAGAAACAAGGATATAAACAGTCTTGGAGGGAAGAAACCACCACCTTAATAGCTTTAACAACCACAGATTATAAGTCACTAAGCATTTCCTGCTGATATAATTTAGGAATTCAAAACCACTTTTAAAACTTCAATAGATAAGAAATTATAGAGCAAGAAGTTTTATTATGTTCTAAGCATATTTGAAACTAAGTATGTCATAAAAATTTCATTTAGTATCCACTTTACATGTTTCCACAATCATAAGTATTTTATATGGGTCTGCTTTTTCTATACAAGACTTTCTCATTTATATGTACACAACAAAAGCACTAGAATTCCAAGAAGAACTGTCAGATTTGTAACTTACAATTAGCTCCATGATGAAAAGTTTGACTGTCTGAAAATAAAAAGTCTTATACACATAGAATATACAGTAATTCCATAATCATAATTTCCTAACAAAGAAGAATGACACCAATGTAGTATCTGATTTTTCAAGACTATCTCTATTTAGAAAATACAAAGATTTATCCGATTAAAAAGATGAAAAGTGGGGCTGGAGCAGTAGCTCAGCAGTTTGAGTGGTTTCAGCTCTTGCCTGGCAAGCACACGGACCCGGGTTCAAACCCCAGCACCATGTACACAACTAAGTGTTGGAGCAACAAAGGCCATGTGAAAAACTAAATAAAGTTGTTTCTCTCTTTCTCTGTCTCTCTTACTGTCCCTCCCTCTTAAAAAAAAAAAAAGACAAAAATTACTGAAAAATCTATCCTTAAAATGTCACTGCTAAAAGGTACAATGAAGATTTCACCATTCTAGTAGGTAAAACACTATCACAAGGCAAATGTGGAACTTTTTTTAACTCTTGATATATTTTATTTATATATTTCAATAAGCAATTAATAAATAAAGATCAATATTGTATTAATGGACAAATAGAACTCTGAACATTCATCATCTTCATTGTTTTGGGTGTTTTATCAGTTTGAAAACCAGGTTTCAGATTTCCTTTTGACATAAAAATGAGGTATTTTCCTTTTTGTAAAATACTACATTATTTTCTTTAGCATCAATATCATTAAAATTATTTTTGATTAGTTCCTGCTTAGTGGTACACTGATTGAATTTTTTTCTGGAAAGTCTCTCCTTATTTCTCTACTGACTGTGATAGATGCTTTACATAATTTCACTACTAAAGGCAAGGAAAGACTGAAGCATGATGTGGGGTCATGTGATATCTAAATCCATCCTTAACTGTTTCCTTGAATATTTCCTTTGCCAACAATACTGAATAAAATCTACATAAAATATAGTTACAGTTATACCTCAGGATATACTTGGGTGAAACATGGTTGAAATGCAAAGAAATATATGTAAAATAATCACCTAAAACTTTTGACTTGAACCTATTTGGAGTACTAATTCCTCATTATAACTCAGAATATGGCAATTCAAATTTCTTTCTTTCATAACACAGTAAAATTATTTAAATTAGAAATGAATAAAAGCAGGTTTATGCTTATTCACTGTATTAATACTCAGCTTTTGTGAAACCTTGAGGTCTATACCTTTGAGAACAATTCTATTATTAAGTATTAATCAAGTTGTTATCCCTGCCTTTATTACATCCTCATATGCCAAATCTAAAGTGAATATTTCCATTCTCAAGGTTATGTTTATTCTAAGATGACCCTTATTAAACAACAAAGAGACATTGAAAATATTTTCCTTAGTTGTAAAAATTTGTTGTAAGTTTTGTCAAGGATATCTCATAATGATAAAGTCAAATTACAGTACTCCAACATACAAGCTTAAATATAAACTAAATTACCAGGAATTGAAAGTACTGAGCAGTCAGGCAGTCTGTCCCTCTCTCTCTCTCTCTCTCTCTCTCTATTCACATATATGCCTACAACATCTTCAAATACATGTGCATACATGCAAATCTTTTTTTCCAAAATGTAACATCATAACAAATCAGGATTATCCTCCAGCCAATGAAATGAATGGTACAACAAAATTAATTTACTATATTAAAATTATTAAGTTATAATCTTAATTGATGACTTTTAGTTTTGGAGGCATATTATGAATATCAAAATATTTAATGCTAGAGCTTGGTTATGAGAAGACTTTTCTCCCTTCCTTCCTCCAGTATAGAAACTTGACAGTGAAACAGACTCTCAGACCCCAACCTTCCTTGCAGCTAAATATGATAAAAGAAAGTACATTACAAGGTCCTAACCACAAGCTTGGCATACTTTTTCTGACCACATGTACCTACTGTCCCTTGTGGTCCTCAGCATTTCTAGTCTCTGTCTATACATATGATACACCTACCTCTCAGTCTTTTTTTTTTTTTGAGAGGACAGAGAGAGAGAGAGAGAGAAGAAAGAGAGAATCAATTTTTATTGAGTTTTGCACATGGCCTTCATTGCTCTGACACTTAGTTGTTTACGTGGGTGCTGGGGATCGAATCCACACATATATACAAGCATGCCGGGCAAGTGCTGTACCCACTGAGCAACTGCTCCAGCACAAACCCCCCCCCCAGTCTTACAATGAAAACTGTGCCAAAAGTTAGAAAAATTAGTTTCCTTTGTCATTTTAGGCAGTGATATGTTGGTGATTTGGGAGGACAGACTTGTGTGTGTCCTTGAATTTTTCTGTTTTTTAAAAGTCCAATATCTTATCAAATATGAAGTTTTTAACAACCGCACCTTTAAAATGCTCTTGTATCCATGATTTGTATTAACATTCTGAAACTGTGCTATCTTTCACTATTGATAAATTATTGTCCTTGTAACTCATGTCCCCATTGCCAATCCCTTTTCTCTCTGTAGTGTCCATGGATGTGTGCCTCTCAGATGTCCCTTCAAGACAAGCTGTTACGAGGAGCATATTTGAATGATGGCCATCAGCTGCCACACGTTTGGATCTACTCCAGTATTACACTGAGGCTGTACTTTCCCTTGGCTGCTCCCAATTATGACCATGCCATAACTGCCAAATGAAGGATATCTCCAATGAGAAATCTTTGCTCGAGGACTACTCATTTGCTGGGATTAAATTTCCTAAGAACAGTGCTGTATTCTAAGGCTTTTCCTAACCTAGCCTCCTACCGTCTGTCGGACAACTAAAAGGCTTGGTTAGGAGGGTTGAGGCTGGAAAGCAAGCACTGTGAAGGAATTCAAAGCTGGCAGCAGGAGGATCCATCCTGTGCTTTAGGAAACTGAAGGCTTTATTCTTATATAAAGTATAAGATCAAAGACTTCCTAGTGTTCAGACTCCAAGCCTTCCATGGAGCAACACCAGATTCTTCATTTAAAAAAATTGGAGCTAGTATATAGCGGTATATAGTAAAATTTCATGATTTATGATAGGAAACACCATTTTTGGAGCCTATAGTCTCTAAAAAAAACAAAAAAACAAAAAAAACTTTTTTTTTTAACCAGACCCTGGTCGAAAATAATTACATTGATTCAGTTATCAAGTTATCCTATACCAGCCTGAAAGCTGAAGAAATGCAGCTTTCTTCAGGGTCATTATTTACTTCAATCTCTGTTGAGCTTTTACAAAATTGAGAATAAAATAATAAAAAATAATGAGTCAGGTAAAAAAAGCAAAAAGTCAGGTAAAAAAAGTGTAGCCTAAGGACAAGAGTGGAAATAGTCAATAGAAGCAGACCAAGAAAGTTTAAAGATTAATATACAAAATAGAAAATATGTGAGTGAACAAAAGGAAAGATCCAATTTATAAGTTAAGAACTCCAGTTAATAACACTACACTAGGACTGGAGCGGTGGCTCAGCTGTTACATCGCTTGCTTGGCACACACGAGGATGCAGGTTCAACCCACAGGACCACATACACAATTAAGTGTCAGAGAAACGAAAACCACATGAAAAACTAAAATTGATACTCTTTCTCTCACTGCTCCTCTCTTTTTAAAAAAATAGTACGCTATATTCAAGCTTTTTGCTAAATAAGTAGGTTGTATCTGCTTTTGCCACAGAATATAAAAATGGATAACTGTGTGAGATGATAAATATATTTATTTATTTCACCATAGTAACCATTTCACTATCTATGTATCTTGGAATAATAGACTATATACTGTTAGTCAATTTTGCATCATGGTGACCGAAATGACTGATAAGAACAATTTAGAGGAGGAAGGATTAATTCTGGACCATGGTTTCAGAGGATTCAGTCCATGGTGGGCTTTCAAAGGAGAGAAATCCTGGCAGAAGGTGTGGCAGAGAAAAGCAAAGAGTGAGGAATGGGCCAAGGACGGATACATTCACTCACTCAGTGACCTACTTCCTCTGGACATGCCCTACCTGCCCTCAGTTACCATCCAGCAGTCCATTCAAACTATTAATCTGTCAATGGATTGATCCACTGATGAAATCAGAGTACTCAAAATCCAGTTTTTTCATCTCTGAATGTTGTTGTCTTGCAAACACATGATCCTTTGGGGAAACATTTCAAATCCAAACTATAACATATTTCACAAATATAAATGAGAAAATTAATTTTAAAATAAGACCTGTAATATAAACATAAAAAGTAACACATGAACAAATACAGAATTCCTATTAAGAAATCATCAGAGAAAAAAATGGAAAACTAGAAACTAAAAATATTTATTTTATCAGAAATAAAAGTTTAATTAATATGACTAACAACATGGTGTGATCAGAACGAATGAATGTAACAGAGGATGGGTAAGTAGAACTTACCCAAATAAATGCAAAAATAAAAGTGAATAAAAAAGAATGTTAGAGATTGCTAAGATAAAATCAAATTGACTAGCATATGTGTAATCTGCATTTTTAAAGAAGAGGAAAGAGAAAGAGAAAAGGACAGAATAAATGTATGAAAATATAACATGAGAATTAAAAAAAAAAATGGTAGAAAACTAATCCAAAATTCCAGAAATGCAGTAAACCTTGAAGAAGATAAAAAGAAAAGTACAGGTAGGCATATTTTACATGAAGTATTTTAAAAGAATCAAAGTCATGGGAAAATTCTTAAAAGCAGCAAGAAAAAGGATTATGTTCCACAAATGGAAAAATGACAGCTTATTTGCATGCCAATTTTAAAAGACAACAGAAAAATAGTTTTAAAAACGTAGAATAAAATTCAATGTGGAAGCATATGCTCAGTGAAACAATTCATAAAAGAATGTAAAATAAAAGCATTTTCTGACAGACACAATCTGGGACATTTCATATCCAATTGATATGCACTTCAACAGTTGCTAAATCCCTTAGATTAACAGCAAGAGATAAAAGACGGAAGCCCGCATCCACAAAGAGGAAAAGCAATGAGGAAAAGTATGAAGGGATGCAAATATTATTAGGAATGCATTGCACACATGCATACATGAATGTATTATTGGTAGTATATCTAATTATAAGCAATATGTAGATATAGTCCCCAGTTTATCATGACTTTGTCATGATTTTATTTTTTATTTTTGGATATTGTGCTTTCACATCCTATCATGTCTTCAGTAAATTGCATGAAATATTTTGTACCTTATTACATATTTGGTTTTGTTTTAGGTGATTTTGCTCAACTATAGGTCAATGCTTAGGGTAGTCTATATTTTTTTTTCTTTTTCTTTTTTTTCCACATTAGAAGTATATTGCAATACAGGATACAGATGAGGGGGAAACATTGTCAAAACTGTAGCAATCAATGAGTATAAACTTGATAACCAGGGGTAATGCTAACACATAGATAAGCTACTATGGGTTTCATCTATTGCAGTTTCCCCCAGAAGAACTCATGTGTTAATTGGGTATCTAGTGTAGGAATAACATCGGCTTCTGGAATGGTTCCCCTATCTTCCCCATCACCATACTCCTATGAGTTCTTCGTATACCCTCCCCCCTCCCCATCCCCTTCCCTACACCTCCAAGTTACCTAGGGAGCTTTCGCTAGGGTAGTCTATATTAAGCTATCCTATTCCACAAATTAGGTCTTAAATGCACTTTGATATAGAATATAATACACATAATTACCTACTGATTTGGGGGAAGGGTTTTCTAGTACTGAGGTTTGGACATAGGGATGTTCTATATCTGAGTTACATCCCCAGTCCTTTTTTTTTTTTATTCGATAAACATGGTCTTACAATTAAGAGGGATTCATCATCACACAATCGAGAACAAAAGTGTAAAGACAGAACAAGCCAATACTGCTGCCAGACCATGGTTCCCCCCTTTGGGTTCCCCATGGTTGCATGTTTCACTCTACTTAAGCCTCATGTTAACTGGACTTTTCCTGGAACTGGGAGGTTCCTTTCAGAATAGATTCCCCCATACTACCTCCCATTGGTCTCCCCAGTCCTTTTTAAGACATTTTATTTTGAGATAGATCTCACTGCTTTCCAAGGCTAGTCTCAAATTTGGGATCCTCCTGCCTTGGTCTCTCAAGTTCCTAGATCTTTATATTATTGTATAACAAGGTATCAGCACTTTAAACAACATAAATGTATTTTCCTCCTAGTTTCTATAGGTCAGAAGCCTAGCGAGTACTGACCAGATTCTCTGCTGAGCGTCTCACTCAGTCAAACTCAAGGCAACAGCCTGAACTACAGGTATTTGACTTACTTGAAATGCACTTCCAAAGTCACTGTGTATTGCCAGACTTAACTTCATTCTTACGCCTTTCACATAACCATCCCTGTCATTATGTTGCAATGGAAGGTCATATTTTTCATGTGCTTCCAATTCTGACTTCTTTTTCTATCTAGCTTTATGGATGTGCATGATTACTCTGAACTCGTCTGGATAGTCTATAAAAATCTCCTTATTTTAAAGTCAAGTAGTTACCTTAATACCATCAACAAAGCTTCTTTTTCCTTGTGACATATGTTTGGGAGTAACACTAGGAGGCAAAGGTCATGGGACCAAAAATCTTGCTATATATTCAAAAGATAAACTATTAACTATTATAAGTTTATATATTTAGTAACATTTACATATATGTGGAAAATATATGGTATCAAGAGAACAAAGTCTGGGAAAGGGATAAATGAATTTGTTATAAGTTCCTCATGATGTGAATCAAGTAGTATATTATTATTTGAAGATAAAACCTGATAATTCCTAAAATATTATATTTAGAATAATGAAAAAGTAAAATGAAATGCTTTTTTTCCTTTTGAGGGTATTTACCAACATGCTAAGAACATTAGCCCTCTAGTACTTTAATATCATTGTAGAGATCTAAGCTTTTCCTACCATCTGAAGCACATGTCTGACCAAGGTCTTCCATGAGCCACTTCTTGCTCATCCAATATTATTTTTGTAAAATCATTAGTTTGTGTACCAGTGCTATACTATGGCATTATTATTCAGTCTCTGGAATATATAGACAGTCTGGATTTCCTAAGATACTATGTTAATAGTTAATATGGTCCTGGGAAAAGCTGCAACTGCATACCATTATTGCTTTCAAACAAATGTGAACTCATTTTGACCCTCTATCCTAACAGCAATGTAATCAATCTGATGTCTGTTGTCTCAAGCCTTGTATCTTGAGATCATCTTAATTCTCCCTAATGCAGATATACCATTTGATACCATGGTTTCTGAAAATAAGATAACCATTTGCTTGAGATTATGGTATTCAATTGTCATGTTCCAGATTTCTGTTTGATTTTTGTTGGATTTGGAGGTTTGAATTAAATTGGATTATGGCTAGACTACCACTTCTGTATCATCCATTATTTCTGTAAGGTGCTATTTTTTTTATCATTCCATCAAATATATTTTTTTAAAAAAATAAAAATCTTGAAAGAGTAACATCTAGACTTTCTGAGTATAATGACACAAGCCCAGGAATAAATGTGATGGTTTTGTAGTATACCATGTAAATTCATTATAATTGTACACTTATTGGTATGTAAGTGACCACCAATGGAGTCTGTATTGGATTCATTATGGTTCACTGGGTCTAAAACCAATTTAATAGCAGTCCCCGGTGGATCTCAAATCTATAAAGCAGATGTTGGGTAAGATTCTGGCATTTTCTTCACCTTCAAGCTAACAAGTCAACCTTCCACAAGTTCATGGATGGTAGCAGATGATGCGTGACTTCTGAGTCAGTGATAAATGATTTTATTACTTATAGCACAAGTAGTAGTAAACATTTTTATTAGTTTCCTCTGTTCTCTAAGTCCTGTTGAGGTCCATTTGGGTCAATTCAGGTACATACTGAACAGACAGTGACTGCATCACAGCTAAGAGACCCCAAACTTACAAACTCTAATCTGGGATAAAGCTCTCCAAGAAAACATGATCATTATTTCCCCAGAGAGAGACATTATCTTTATTGTCATGATCAGTAAACAAATCTGACCTTTGCACTGGAGGGGAACACCATCTGTCTTTTTTTTTTTTTCTTAAATGAGAGGGACAGTGAGAATCAATTTTATTTAGTTTTTTTTATGTGATTTTTGTTGCTACAACATGTAGTTGTGTATGTGGTGCTGGGGTTTTAACTAAGGTCCTTGTGCATGCTGGGCAAGCACTGTAAGCACTTAGCCACCACTCCAGCCCCACCATGTGTATTTCTAATGTTGTTTTCCGTACAAACATTCTTTAAAACGTATTTAAGAATAGATGATTCAAGTATAGAATTGAAAGGATTTAGGAGGATTGTATACCAACAATCATAATATCACCTAAGATCTCAGGATATAAATTTCAATTTAATTAGGTATGCCCAATTTCCCTTCCTACTAATGCAACAAATTTGAAGTTGTTTTTCCTCAGCTCCTTCTTAAAGAGCTTAGATAATCAGCATTGTATAGAATTTCAACACACAGTCCTTTCTTCTGGGCACCAAAACTCCCAGTTATTATTAGTGAGCCCATTTTTTAAAAATACAATCTTCTATGAGCTGATATTATTCTCAGAGGAAAGCCACCAGGAAGCTGCCAAGATTCAGGGCCACATATACCAGTGCATTCTCTATTACTTTGAAAAATGGTGTGACCGTCAAGCCTGTACCTGGCATATGATTTTTTGGTGGGTTTTGGAGAGTAAACAGTGCATTTCACCTAACAGGGTTGTTACAAGATTTCTATCTCATTGCCTATTTTTAATTGATTCTAGAAGCCATAATTGTAGCATGATTAAAAATCTCCCAAACAGGGATAGAAAACAGATCTTTGGTTTTTGTTTATTAAGAATAATATAACTAATAATACTCTTGCAAAATTAACCAAGAAAGAAAAAGAAAAGCAATCATATCAGCAACAAAAGATGAGACATCAGTACAGATATTAAAGCAATAAAAGGGATTATATTGAAATATAATAACATTATACCATACCTTTAAAACTTTAGATTAAACTTAATTTTTTTAAGAAAATGAAAAATTAACATGTTCAAAGCAAAATAATAAATGTACAAGCACTAATTTAGAAAAACTATACAGAGCAGAAAAATCAGTACAGTAGATGGAAAGGAACAGGGGAAGGGCAGAAAAGGGAAGTCCTGGGAACTAAAATAGAGCAAGTCATATTCCACACTTGTAAAATTATACTAAAATTAACACTAATAATTTATGTAACTAAAAGGAACTAATAAAAATGCAGAGAGCTCTATATCAATCAACATGATTGAATATATAATTAAAAAAAATAAACTAGCCAATGGCCTCACTAGTAACTTTTATTAAACATTTAAGGAAAAGAGCCCCATGCAGTGGTGCATGCCGAAATCCTAGTAACTCAGGAGGTTGAGGCAGGATTATGATTTCAAAGCCAACCTCAGCAACTTAGTGAGACCCTGTATCAAAATAAAATATATAATTGAGTTGCTACAAATATTGATGTTGTTGTATCTCTGTAATAAGGAGATTCTAGCTCTCGAAAAATACCCAGGAGTGGGATTGCTGGATCATACAGAGGTTTAATCCTTAATGTTTGAGAAGTCTTCACAGTGCTTTCCAGAGTGGCTGTACCAGTTTGCAATCCCATTAATAGTTAACTTTTTCAATAGCACAATTATGGAGAAAACCTAGATGTCCTTCACTGAAAAAACAGATCCAAAAAACTGTGGTGTATATATAATACATATATATATATATATATTATATATGTGTTGTGTATAAATGGGTATTATGTGTATGTGTGTGTGTGTGTATATATATATATATATATATATATATATATATATATATATATAGTTATACTCAGCTACTAGAAAAAAAAAAAACCAATATCATGGCTTTGCAGGGAAATGAATGGAAATGGAAAAAATGGTGAGAGAAATAAGCCAAACCCAGAGACTTAAGGATGGAACGTTTTCTCTCATATGTAGAAGCCAGAGTACAACCTAAGATAGGATGAGTCAAGTTTATTTAATTGACCCACCAGATCTGAAGTAACACATAATAAGCTGCGGGGACTACAGCTATGAAGCAGAGGCAGGGAAAGGAAGGGAGGAGAGGAAGGAACAAAGGGGGTGTTCTATACTGTAGAATACAGTTGACTCCCATGAGAACCCCAAATATACTCTGGCAGGCCTACAAATCTAGTAATTTTAATGTTTACATTACATGTATATGGTCATACATATCTGTAACTTGGAGGAACTATAGAAGAGACATGAAATCAGGGAGTGGGGATGGGGGAAGATCCTGGACAACGATCAGGTTTAAGCAATTCTATCAATATGTATGCATGTATGAATGTGAACAGATAAGTCCCTTCATTATGTAAGATGATGCTGAATCAATAAAAAACAAATAAATACATAAAATATTTTTAAAAAGGGCTGGGGATGTGAATGAGTGGTTAAGTAAGTCTGGATTCAATCCTGGTAGCAAACCAACAAACAAAAAAAAAGAAAAAGAAGAAGAAGTAGGAAAAAAAGAAACTCTTTCAGAAAATCAAGCTGAATGGAACAATTCCAAACCAATTTGATAAGATTAATATAGCTTGACATAAAAATTTTGATGAGACTATTACACAAAAACAAAACCACAGGGACTGGAGAGGTGGCTCAGTGATACACAAGGTCCCAGGTTTGTTTCCTAGCACTGCATACACAAATGAATAAATGAAAAACACAAACAAGATGAAAAAATAACTCTCTCTCTCTTTAAATAAATAAATTGTTTCAGTGACAAAGAGAAAAATGCATCTCTGAATGAGTGATATCAATAATGAACTGATTTTACAATAGAAATAAATTTATGTAACCACATTAATAATATAAGGAAGAAAAATATTTTATCATCACATTAGATGCTGAAGAAAATTTAATAATATTTTCATTTGGGATTAAAACCATATTTACTCAGTTTATAAAAGGAAATTTATTTCAAAGAGATAATAAAAAAACTTGCCATACACTTTAAAAAGGCATTAGACTGAACAAAATAAATGAGGATCAAAATGTATTTACTCAAATGAAGTTAGCCAAACCCACAGTCTCAAGAGTCCAATGTTTTCCCTCATTTGTAGAGGTTAGGGTAAAACCCAGGCTTGGGTGAAAGGTTGTCAAATTCATGTATTAGACCCAGCAGAAGTGTAGCAACACATAATCTAGGGGGACCATAGCTATTCGGCGCAGAAGTAGGGGAGGTAAGGTGGGGGAAGGGAGGAAAAAAATGTTCTCTGGACAATAAAAAAAAAAAACTAGAGAAAAATGTATTCACTCATACTTTACTATTTATGTGAAATTTAAGAATAAGCAAAGTAACTCAGGGTAATATAATTCATAAAGTGATCTACTCAGGGACTTGGAAAGGCATATAGAGAGGCCCTGAGAACTGAATCGAATGAAATAGGAGGGAGCTTTCCATTATGGAATTTGCTCTACATATGATTTCATATAGTGGTAGCTAGATGTACATAATTTCAAAATTCACCAAAGTAAAAATGTAAGAATTTTTCTTTTTACTATAAATAAATTACACCCTACAATATCAAAGAAATTCATTTTCTTATTTTAATGTTAGGAATCTGAAATAGACTATTAAATGTGCATGTTCATTTTGGTTTTGCTGGCTTTGTACAAACATGATGTGACAATGACTAATGATTTACTGTCTTATTTGCACTATGTCTAGTGCATATTTAATTAACCTTGATAGTATTACCGTGTTTGGCTATAAAATCTATAATTTATAAAACTGTAAAATGGGCTTTTATTGATGTTTCATCCATTTTATGATTTTTCACAAATTTAATAATTCATATTCAGCCAACAAATTTTGCATAAAATATTTAATACACCAGATATTTGTAGAGTGCCTACTATGTGCTATGTGCCAAATGTTTTTATGAGACCATAATATAACAGTAAAACAAACAGACAAAATTTTGGTTCTATGGAACTTATAGCCATCCATTTCCTTTGCCTAGTACTGTTAGTTTCCTTTATGGTACCAAATGCCCTTCTCAAACTCTGAGAGCTGGCTATAACCAGGGGTGTGTTTTTGTTTGTTTGTGGTACCCGGGATTGAACCCAGAGCACTCAACCACTGAGTCACATCCCCAGCCCTTTTCATTTTTTGAGACAGGGTCTCACTAAATTGCTTAGGGCTTCATCAGAGCTCTTTGTCAAATCTCTTTTTTATCTGTCTTATCTTAATTACATAATTATGTAATTGGTACTCATAGTTTTACACACTATTCACTAATGAATTCCTAAATTTTTCTCCATTTAATCTCCCCACAACTAGACTCTCTTATCCAACTTCAAAATTAACTTCCACCATTGAATACTTAATGTGGATTTCAAGTCTTTAAAACTAGTATGACCATGAACCCCAGTCTCCCCAGGAAAATTCTTCACTTACAGTTCTTGTTTAAATATAGTTATTAAATGCTGTTCTCATTCAGTTTCAAATGGATCTTAATTTAAATGATATATATGCACGTTCTATTGTTTTTTTTTTTTTAAGAGAGAGGGACAGTGAGAGAAACAGAGAAAGAGAGAAACAACTTTATTTGGTTTTACACATGGCCTTCGTTGCTCCAACGCTTAGTTGTGTACATGGTGCTGAGGCTTGAACTTGGGTCCTCGTCCTTGCCAGGCAAGCATGAAACCACTGAGCCACCGCTCCGGCCCCAAGCACGTTCTATTCTAATAATCCCATAAATTCATTTCCCAGTTCAATTTCATATATGGTATTACCAGAAAAATCAATATACCCAAACAGTCCAAAATAGTGTTTCATTGCTGACTATTTTTATGTTTTCATTGGAGCACTATAATTATAGATAATGGTAGGATTAATTGTGACATATTTGTATATACATATAATATATTTGAATCAATTTCATTTCCCAGCACTTCCCTTTTCCCTCATCTCCATCCTCCCCCTGATCTCCTTTGGACTATTATTTTTTTATACTCATGTGTCAAAAAGCTATCAACTCTGCTTTCAAAATATGTACCTAAGTTACCTAATGTGTCACATACCACAATCACTTCAGTTTTCTAATTCTATCATACTCATCTACTGGTTCTTCACATTTTACAGCCACATGGCATCTAGGGTAAATTTATTAAAATCTAAATGAAAATTCTATCTCATATCCTTAGCCCCCAGAGTCAGCAGGAGGTTTAAATTCAAATCTATACTAGTCACTCTATATAATTTACCCATTCCTATTCTTCTGAATTAACTTCCTACCACTCTATGCTTTATTTACTCTGTGTTTGTTAAACATGGCATCTCATTATTCCTCAATCATGTCATTTGTTATTACTCAATAATTTTAAATTTATTTCCCCATTGGCAAAAATACTTTTTCAAGCCTTTCTAATACTAGTTTTCTCACTTTCATTAAAATCTATGTTCAAGAAATCTTGTGTTTGGGAGAAAAAAAGTCACAATTAATCTCTTACAATTTTTCATGCTTAAGAACTAATGCCCATTTACCCAGATTTATAGAATTTAGAGACTTAGAGAATATCTCTCTCCTCCAATATATTCCCAGACCACCAAGATAAAGATGTCTCTCCAGGAAACATTTACTTATATTCCAAGGTAATAAAGTTAATCTCCTCTGTGGAGGCAAAGGTTACCTGGTTTTCTAACACTTACTTTATAAGATTAGGAGTTTCCTAAATTCAGCATTCCTCAGCTGTGACACACGGGATCCTGTAGCATGCACTTAGGCCACCTCTACATTGCTCCCATGAGATTTGGAAAATCAAAGAAATGATGCAAATAAGCAGCTCATACTGGCTACTTTACTGCGAGTAATGTTTGTTCAAATGCTTTGGGGTTCACTGACTTCTTATCAATTGAATCTATGTGAGTATAATGAGCCATTTTAGAAATCGGCCCTGCACCACTGCTTAGGAACTAAATGACTGCCTAAAAATTTTCTGAGATTGGGTGGTTACCCTTTTCAAATTCCGATTCTTTTCTGTCTCTATAAAAGTCAAATCACATTCCATACAGTCCTTCATAATTGGTCCCCATGTACATCTGAAACATATTTGCTCCTCCTCTTCCCACCAGCACTTCAAGTTCAGTTTAAACTTGAACTGTAAGATAACTATATCACTTAATGCTTCACATTTTCTACCACAGTTCTTCTTCATAAAATACATTTCCATCTTATCTATCAATGAAACTATTAATCTTTCTCATTTCAATTGTCTTACTTGTAATGAATTCCTCCCTTGGAATAGGCTACTCTCTCTTGTGATCACTCTGTGAAAATAAGTTTCTCTTATTTTGTACATAAAATTTTTATTATTTTATTTTATTCATATTTTATGCCAAATTTTCCTTTCTAGTAATAGAGTTCTTTAGTAGCTATCACTTATTTAATGTCTATCATGTGCCTGGGAGTACCCCTTTCATTCCCTGATGAATGGAATAAACACAATGACCCTATGAAGTAGGTGTCATATCTAATTTAAATTTTCAAGAAGAAATGCTTCTTAGGGAGATATGCAGTTGTTAAGCAGAGAAAGCAGCATCAAAGCTCTAGTTTGCATTGTTATATAATTACAAAACTTGTTAAAGCCTGCCAGTATCATACCCTTCATGTAGCTGAATAATCTTGGCCTCAGAGATATTAAAATCAGAGATAATATTTGATACCATTTTTTTAAACCCCAGGACAATGTATTTATTTGCTATTCAATAAAAGATTTAAAGCCAAATGAGTGAGTAGAGATTTTCATGACCACATGACTTTACAGGGAAAGGAACAGATAGAACTCAGAAGTGCAGATTAGGTATTGAGATTCCAGGCCCAGTCCAGGAGAGACAGAAGCATGCGTACTGAATGGAGGAAACTATTTGGTTCCACACACCAGGTCTAGTTTCAATTATTATAAATGTGAGGTGATAATGAGGCTTTTAGGAAAGATTTTTAACTAACAATTTGAGCTAATTTCAGTATAAACTCCAAATCTGTTTGCATCAAATGGTTACTCAGCTAACTTAAATAATTCTGTTTAATTTCTTACATTCTGACACATATCTGTCAGTCATTATAAGTACTCTTTAACAAGAACTGAAAAGAGATGCAAAATCTTACTTGTTGGGTATAATAAGAAGATAACAAGAGAAATGACACTATTATTTTTTTTTTAAAGAGAGAGGGAGAGAGTGAGTGAAAGAGAAATTTGATTTTTATTTATCTTTTCATCTGGCCTTTGTTTCTCCAACACTTAGTTATGTATATGGAGCTGGGGTTTGAACCTTGGTCCTCGGGCATGCCAGGAGCTGCTCCCAAAAATGATACTACTGATACATTATTTTAATAAGTAATTATTGATTATCCATGATGTGTAGGATGCTGTGAAAAACACTGAAGGAAGAAACATTTTAGAGAGAGATATAGAAACAATAAATACATTTATAAATAACCTGTAGTACTGTGAAGGAAATGAATACAAGAACATGATAATAATAAAAGCTTGTAAATGGTGAGGGGAAGTTTCTTGATCGTCTGTTTAGGAAACTCCTCTCTGAAGATAAGGTAGCTAAGCTGAGTTTAAAAGGCTGACCGATCCATCTATTTATCCACCTATGGTTGTGTCTACCTAACTTGAATCCAAAGAAGCATGTACTTACACAACACCAAAATGTGCAAACATCTGAGGCAGGAGAGCTTGATATGTTCTACAACTGAGTGAAAACAAGGATGAGAGTGCTGTTTTAAGTCAAGAATAGCATATAAATATGATGCAATTTACAGTCCCAAGAAACCCACAGCCTACTTTCTCTTGGTAGTTTCAGGTGGAACTGGTGCTATGGTTTGAATATGCTTTGTGTCCTCTGAAACACATGTTGATATTTGGTGCCCAACATAACAAGTTGAAGTGGTGGGACCTTGAACACACAAATTAGGTCCTTAAAAAGGAATAATGCCATCCTTGTGGAATTCTCATGGAACTGGATTAGTTACCCAGAAAACCAATTGATACAAAGCAAGGTTACCCCCTTGTGTTTTGAGGATTTAATGAGGTAATTCACATCAAGCACTTAGCAAAAATGTAGTGTGTAGTAGTTTTCAATAACTGTTTGTTATTACTTAAAGATGGATTTGTTTTGCTTGTAGGCAAATATTTCCATAGCCATATTAAATTTAGTTCTACAAAAATATCTACTCTTCCCACAGTTAAATCAAAATAGATTACATTTGTTCTTTGAAGGTGAAACCAATCTGTCTTCTATAGTTATAAATGTGAAGGAAATATAATCCATACTATACAGAAAAATACCTCAAATCCTCATTGATACCCTTTCCATCTTTTCTCATGTCTACAATTGCTATATGTAAACAGATATAATAAATGCAGATATAATTTGAAGATCCATATCTTACAATCATATATCTTAAGTTAATTGAATTTTAATAGAGTAAAAAGGAAAACTTGTATGAAAGAATTTACCTATTATGAAAACAAAAATAATTTTTTACCAGAAAATTGTTCAATATATATTTGAAGAAAAATTAAATGGTAAGAGAATGAAGGGTAAAGTTTTGTTCTTTTATTGGCTAAGTTATTAGATATAAAAACAAAAGGTGGAAGTTAATACAAATTTATTAGGACACAGAATTTAAAAAGGTGATTACTAGAGAATCCAAGGCTTAATACCAAATTGTTATTAGTTGTATAAATTACCACTAACAGCCAGCACACATTTAGCTATTCAAGGTTGTTAGAATAAGCTCTGCTTTAATAATATATATTCATGCTCATATGAAATTCTTATAGTCCTGTCCATTTTACTTTCAAATATATCTAATAAGAATCTCAATATGTACAAAATAATTTTTATTTCTCTACCTTTAACACACTTTCTTTTTATCTTATATTTCTTAGAAAAAAGAAAACTAATTCAGTTTGCCACCAGGCTCTTATGTTCCAACATTTTTTTTCTCATCACTTTTATTATTTCCAAAAAAAAATTCACCATATATCCGGTCAAATGTGTTTGAAAATAAATCCAGAATACAATCATTTCTCATAATTACCTCAACAGTTCCACTACTAGAAACATCGTCAACTCTGACTTTGGTTATTGCAATCATTTACAAACCAGGGTTCCTGCATCCTCCTTTGCCCCTATTGCTTTGTTCTCCATCTAGCAACCAGAGATCAGCTAACATCACCTATCTGTTTAAAAACAGTCAAGTAGCTTCCCCTCTCACACACACTAAGCCAAAGTTTTTAAGTTATTTCCAAGTCACCTACTATATCACTGACACCAATTTCTCTTGCACCACTTGTGATCCACTCGACTTTGTTCTTTAAGACATTTATAACCATTCTCTATGTAATAATTTGTAGGTTTATAGCCTATCTCCTTTTCCCATGACAGAGTAACTCTATCAGAGTTCACTGGAGGAGAGAACTTTATGGCTACAATCCCAACAACTCAAGAACTTATATGGTATGCTGTAGCTGTGCAGTAATTATTTTTTCAATAAATTAAATGGATTAATGTGAATATTTAATATAAAATAGTAAATGCATGGACAAATACAACTAATAAACTTAAGAAAAGTCCTAAATAAAGATTTATAAGGATAATTTGATATTCAAGAAAAAGACCTGCAAGGTATTCTGATTTTTGAATTGCTCTGATATTTTGCCCACAAAATTAATTTTTTTTAAAGAGAGAAGAAAAATGTGTGTGAGAATTAATTTTATTTATTTTTTCCTTCTGGTTTCTGTTTCTCCGATGCTTGGTTGTGTATGTGGTACAAGGGTTCAAACCCGGATACTCGTGAATGCCAGGTAAGCTCTCTACCACTGAGCCACAGCTCCATGCCACTAAATTCATTTTAATAAATATCAAAGAATAAAAACAATATAAACCATTTTATAATTATCCATAAAATTGTTTCACTTTGGAATATTGGAGTTATCAATCTCAAAATTATAAAATTGAACCAATTTTAGCATGTTAAAAAAATCTTCCCCAGAAGAAGATATGATATTTATTTTAGATACTAAAAGCCACATGCAGTCTCACATTTTGTTCACTAAGAGACACAGTCTCTTCAAATAAGCAATTGTGGCAACAAGAACGCAACAGGAAACTGTCCAATAGCAACAATTCCCATCCAGCAATATTAGAAGATATTTAGATTCTGTTTGCTATTTATCTAAATGACTATGCAGGATGGTACCAAACAAATTGTAAATTTTATTACCATATTCATTAATAAAGTTATAATGCAATAATTTCTAAAGGAAAACACATGATTTACTTTCCTTCACTTCCATCTTTTTTTTTTTTTTTTTTAAAGAGAGAGGGACAGTGAGAGAGACAGAGAAAGGAAGAAACAACTTTATTTAGTTTTTCACAATGGCCTTCATTGTTCCAACACTCAGTTGTGTACGTGGTGCTGGGGTTTGAACCCGGGTCTTCTTGCTTGCCAGGCAAGCGCCGAAACCGCTGAGCCACCGATCCAGCCCTTCACTTCCATCTTAACATTACAGCTCATTATTTCTACTTTTTATATCACTATATATTCTAAGTGAGAATGATGTAATTTAGTTTTATAAAATAACCTTCTCATTAATGTTTCCCAGCAAAAGAAGCAGCAGCATTCACCCAAAAGGAATTTATTCACATCAATACAGACACATGTGCATTTTAACACAAAATATGCAAAGATAAAAGAATCTCAATGCAAATAAATGAATGCCCATGGATGAATAGGAGCATGCCCTTATGTTAGAAAAAGAACACCTGTTTCTATGATTTAGGGTAAAATTCTCACCATGCATTTAGCTCATTTGTACTGATAGACATTTCCTTCATATCTTATTTTCAATGTAGATTATTTGAGTGGTCGGAAAAAAAAGTTCTCTTAGCCACAAAACTGTCTGAAATTTTCTTTAATGACTCCTAATTATTTTCTCCCATTTTGTATTTGCTGGGTGGGATGAAATAGACAACCAAAACCAAAAATATTTCATTAACTAATTTAAAACCATGTAAAAGTTCATATTTAGTGAGCTCTTAAAACTGTATCTGAAATGTACTTAAATTGTTGTAAATTATACCTTATATATTTTAATTAGCAACATGCAATGTGCCATTAAACATTATCTTCATGCAAAGAAAAGGGCAATAAGTTACAGGTAAATGAATCATCCAGGGTCATAAAACTAGTAAGGGGTTCTCAGTTTGAGATTTGTAGCTACTTCAATTGAGTGAAGATTATTTTCACTTGTTACTCTATAATACCAACTTTTGTTTAGAAAATTCTCAATTGAACAATCAAAAACTTGAATAAATTATATGATCCAGTGAAGACACAATTTCAAATGCTTTAAAACATGAATTTGAATATAAATCAACATTTTATTTGCTTTCACAATTTTAATAAAATATTTATATATACATACATATTAACTTATGAAATATTTTAAAGAATTTTGCTTCATAGCTATAAAACACCTCAGATTAAAAAAGCATGTCTGGAAACAATAATCAATAATGTGCTGTATTTAGTCTGACCCTTTGATAATCAGTTGCCATGCTCCTTTGTATACCACTGAAATGGGTGTGGAATTGTAAAAACTTGTTATCCTTAAACAGTAAGCTAAGTCAATACTTATGAATTAACTGGGCTTCTCATAATACAGCTTTATAAAAATGTTGTGAAAGAAAGAAAATTGAATCATTTTTATTTTGGGCTCTTTTCAGTGCTCTGCCAGAATAAAAGTGGTGTCGATATGTCCATTCATTCATACATGAACACAAAATCATTCCACACACTATTTTCTTCAGTCTATAAACCACAAAAAGAACAAACAAAAATCTATCACTCTGTCAAATAAAGGCAGCAGAAAGCCAAGGAAAAAAGTGCATTGCTCCAGCCTTAGGGTTTCAGGGTCCAGAGAATTTATCTTAGCCTTTGTTTATGTTGCTAATATATAAAAGTTTGAGAAAATAGTAAATTCAAAGGACCTGATTAAGTCTCAATAACCTATGACCCAGATGATTCAAATGGCCTTATGTTTGGATTTGTTTTGTATGTTTGTGTTAGCTAATAAACTGTTCTTAAATATTGAAAAAAATCAGAACAATAATATTTCATGACAAAATTATTGGAAATAATAAGGTTTTTTTAAATTAAGGTTTTGAGTATAATCATAAATGCATATATAGTAATCATATGATATTCATCTGATACTAAACCATAGTTAACCCCGCACTGCCCATACCCCAGTCTTTGACTCAGTCCATGGTCCACACACTGTAACTCTGGGTCCAAGTGACGCAGAACAACATGACAGAAGGGCATGATGGAGGAAAGCAGGTCAGTACATGATAACCAGAAAGAGGTCTACTCACCAGGAACAAAATACAAACCCCAAGGTATACCCTTAGTGACCTACTTCCCTATTCTACCTGCCTACAGTTACCATCTTTTCAATTCATGTCAGTGGTTTAGTCTATCAATTAGGTTCTAACTCTTATAATCTAATCAATTTACCTCTGAACATTCCTGAATTGTCTGGCACATGAGTTTTTGGGGACACCTCATTTCTAAACCATAACGAGATATATCTGGCTGTCCCAAATCTGTGTTGATAGCATACAACTCCCTCTTGGAATCAAATTTTTGTCTCTTAGAATCTGTTGAATATCATCTTTGTGAGATTCCTAGGCAACTCAATCCCTTAATATCCAAAAAGGAATTCAAATGTGTAGTAACAAATCTCTTCATTATATTGAATATATTGAACTAATAAAAAATAAATAAAAGGGGAAAAATAGGAATTCATCTGGTTTTTTCTTCTTCAAATTCACTTCATGTTCTCTGTGCTTAATCCCATCAAATGGCATGTTTCTGAAGCCAAAGTAGCAGCATCATTGATGATACTCTCCTCACTTTTCCACCTCTCCACATGCCTTTCCTCCTCCACTCCCAAATGAAATGATTAGAGGAAAATATTTACCAATTTTCCTCCTCTTTCCCCTAGTCTCCCTAGTTTAGCATTCACTTCCCTAGTTTGGTTCATCAGCTCCCTTATGATTTTGATTTTTATGAAAGCCCCTTAACTAAATTTCTTGCCTAAATGAGTTCCCATCCATCCTCCACAATGTTGACAGAGATGGTTTTAACTCTGCTTTAAATTATTGAGAACACCATTGCTTGAAGTAAATCAAAGCATGTTATGGTAATTAGAGCTCTGAGCATCTATCTTATTTCATCTAAAATGTACCTAGAACTTTATTTAATATGGTCAGTGTTATGGTTTGAATGTGAGGTTCCCCCCAAAACTCATGTGTGACAAAGCAGGAATGCTAAATTAAAAGTGATCGGGTTACCAGAACATTGATCCAATCAGGGAAATGACTCCTAATTGGATTAACTGGCAGCTGAAGGCAGATAGGGTGTGGCTGGAGGTGATGGGTCATTGGGGGGTGTGCCTTTGGGGTATAGAATTTATATCTGAATTGGAGTCTCTCTCTGCTCCCTGACCATCATGGGAACCACTTTTCCAGCTATATTCTTCTACTCTGATGTTCAGTCTCACTTGGAGCCCTGAGGAATGGAGCTGACCATCTGTGGATTAAGTCTTCTAAAACTATGAGTCCCTAAATAAACTCTTCCTCCTAAAATTGTTCTTCTCGGGTCCTTGAGTCACACTGATGAAAAAACTGACTAAAACAATGGAATAGATATATTTTGCATTGTGAGATGGTATGAGCTTTTGAGGGCCAGGGGAAAATGCTATGGTTTAGGTATGTGGTGTCCCAAAGCTTATGTGTGAGACAATGCAAGGAAGTTCAGAGGTCAAATGGTTGGGTTATGAGAACTTTAACCTCATCAGTGCATTAATCCACTGATGAATTAACTGGGTGTAACTGTAGGCAGGTAGGGAGGGGCTAGAGGATATAGGTCATTGAGTCAAGCTTTTGAGGTTTATACTTTGTCCCTGATGAGCAGAGCTCTCCTTTCTTCATAATTATCACATTCTGAGATGCTTTTCTCTTGCACATCCTTCTTCCATGATGTTCAGCTTCACCTCTGGCCCAAAACTATGGAGTCAGCCATCTGTGGACGGAGACCTCTGAAACTGAGCACCAAATAAACTTTTCCTCCTCTATGTTGTTCTTGTCAGGCCTTTTGGTTAAAACAAAAAAGTTGACTAAAACAGAAACTATCTCTGAGAAAGACCAAACACTAAACTTACTAGACAAACACTAATCTGCTTGCATGATTCTAGAAAATTCTCTCAAAATTGTGGTTTCCTTGCATGTCTTTGTACCTACATGGTAATTGCATGAGTGTTGGTCATGTCAGTCTCATAGTTTAAACTACCTTTGGTGTACAAATCCACTGCACCAGGAAAAAAACTTAAAACAGAAGCTTATAAATGCCTATTATGTGTTTCTCTATGATAATAAAGCAGCTTCAAAATGAGGATGATAATTGCCCAGAAAAGAAGTATCAGGAAAGAATGTAGTACATAGGAAGTGCTACAGGTATTCACCTGGATCTGGGTCTATAAAATGGTTAAACCTTGTCAAAGTGACTCACCTACTCCCTATTGGTACACTGAGTTCTGCCACATCTAGTTAGGTTATCATCAAAATGTCCATGAAGTCTAAAACAATTATTTATATATAAAATGAAGCAAAAAGACATTTTTCAATTTTCAGAAGATCGCAGATTTGATAGATATGGAAATGTGCAGTGCCTCTACTGTAATGAGGACAAAAAGAGAAGTTCATTTTGAATAAAATATCATGACATGAGGATTAGACATGCTATGTTGGAAGACCAAGAGGAACATAGATATAAAAATTTCAGAATTCAGGGATAAGGGTTAATCTTTCTTAATATAATCTCGGTTTTTGCAAATAAGTAAATGTAGGTCCTCTTCAAATTCTGTAATAAATTTTGTTGCGTTAACAAATATATCAAAATCCATATAATGAACAACACTTCTTTAGCAAATTATTTTATCATTTATGTTTGTAATCACTGATGTAGTAATTGACCCATTGATCCATTTAATTACTATTTGCAAAGGACCTAATGAGTACTAAGATCCTAAAGGTAGATGGGTAAATACTATTACAAACCTTTTGCCTTTATGGAGCATTCATCATAGCAAAGTTAAATGTATGTCAGTCAAGCAAAGTTCATTGAAAAATATCAGTATGTGTTTGCATTTCAAGGTAGTTATCACGTATTTCCTCCCTCCTTTCTGATTAATTTCACCATCATTAACTTCATAACAAACCTCGCAGGCTACAAGTAGAAGCATTTTTATGAGGCTATATAGTTATATGATGTTCATATTGTCTCATTTTTTATATCAAAGATGTGCTAAATAAAAACTAAGTTCCAATTACTGTGGCACTGCTTAGAAGACAGGTATAGCAAGATACATCAGGTGATAACCAATGCCAGAAGGATCCTACGTTCTAGAAAAAGAAGTAGAAATTTATACAAGTATGAAACTCTAACTTAGCATATATAATTAAATGCATGGACTATGACCTATAGCTATAACTCATTGTATCAATTACAATTATATTATACCAAGAGTAAAATACCAGTATCTCATAATTCTGGTCAATACTAGAGTATTTTGAACCAAGAGTCTAGTGACTAAGCCAACGTAAGAGGTATATTACAACCCATTCTGGTAGCATGGTGTGTAGTTGAAAACTCATTCTCAAAAGTCAAAACAATAAAACTTCACTTTATTAAAGCTCTCTTTATAATCACATATGCCTTTATTTCAAATTTAACCCCTTCAGGAATATCAAAGTTGGAAATGATATTTAAAATTTTAAATTATAATAGCTGTGTTTACATTAGAATAGCAGGTCTCTAAGCAGAGACCATACATTCATTTCAAATAGGTTTAGAGTAGTTACTAAGAAGGTTCATATGCAAACCTAAAGACATTTTTACTTAATTCCATACCTTGAATTTAATTCATATGAAAAAGGCAAAATTGTTCTAGCTATTTTGTTGAATTTTTAAGCAAGACATTGCAATTACAGGCAAACAACACAGATCTTTGGAGAATGGATAAAAATGGTACATAAAATCAAGAGGATTGGTACACTGAGGAGCACAATGCGGAAGAAACATTGTGAGCAAAGATACAGAACTGTAAGTGATAGGTTGAGGAATATGCTAGGAAAAGACAACTGACCCAAATCATTACTCTTTGTATTTGCAGTGACTCATTGGCAAGTTATTTTTATTATGCTACTGTGGAACTCTAGAATACAATGTATTACATACAGCTAGAGAGTAGAAATAATATTACTAGTTTTTCCTATCTTTCCTGACAGCTTGAGGTTCTACAAAACAGGCTTTAACAAAGTATTTTTACCAATTCTAGTGGAAATAACTTTTTTTTTTTTGTTAAAGACAAAGAGAGGGAGTGGTGAAGGAGAGAAAGAGGTGAAGAGAGAATCGATTTTATTTATTATTTCACCTGGCCTTTGTTTCTCCAACGCTTAGTTGTGTACATGGTTCTGGGGTTTGAACCCAGGTCCTTGTGCATGCCAGGGAAGTGCTCCAACCACTAAGCCACCACTCCAGTCCCTAATAGAAATATCTTAAAGCAAATTTTAATTGACAGATGGATTCACATATATGTTTTTAAATACTTTTTCTAGATAAGGAAATAGAGTTCCATCTGATTTGACCTAGATCATACAATTACCAACATCACTGCACATTGCTCTAAGAACTGCTCAAATAATTTTATTTTCTACTGCTGGACAGGAAGAACTGCAAACACAGAAACTTAAAATAACAGAAAGTTTTTTTTTCATATTTTCATGGTCAAGAGTATATGTATAACTCAGTTGGGTCCTCCCGCTCAGGCTCTTTCAAGGTTCTAGTCAAGGATTAAGTCAGGCTTCATTTTCTTCTGAAGGCTAGACTAAGTCATAATGGATTTCCAAATTGTCTAGACTGCTAGCAGAATTAATTTCCCTGTGATCATAGGAATGATCATAGGAATGAGGTCTCCCTTTTATTCCTGACAACCAATCAGGGACCTGTCAGCATCCAGAGACTGACAGGTCTCAGGTACCTTAACATGTGGTGTGGCTCTTCCACAACATAACAGATTACTATTTTTTTTAAAGGAAAGGAAGCGAGAGAAAGAGAGAATCAATTTTTATTGGAGTTTTCACATGGCTTTTGTTGCTCTGACACTTAGTTGCGTATGTGGGTGTTGGGATTTGAACCTGTGTACTCACTCATGTTGGGCAAGCACCTTAACCTCCGAGCCACCGCTCCAGCCCCAACAGATTACTTCTTAGGGGAGTTTGTTATTGTTGTTTTGCTTTGGATTTAGTATGGTTCTTATTTTTTGACCAAATACCATTCCTTAAAGTTTATAAAATTTTCCCATTTTACCAGCCATTCAGTTGAAAATCATTGATTTAAAAATCAAGGTGTTGGGGCTGGAGTGGTGGCTGAGCAGTTGGAGTGCTTGCTTGGCAAACATGAGGATTCAGGTTCAAACCCCAGCACCAGATAAACAACAACTATGTATTGGTAAAACAAAGGTTAGATGGTTAAGTAAATCAACTTGATTCTTCCTCTCTCTCTCCCTCTTTCTTCAAAAAAAAGAAAAAAAGAAAAATCAAGATGTTTTACACTTTTTACTCAGATTTACTTTGTGTGTGTGAATGTGTATGTGTGTGTTTTAAGAATCATCTCAATGTCCTTTCTTAGTAACTTTTTATTGCATTTATTTATTTATTTTAAAGAGAGAGGGACAATGAGACAGAGAAAGAGAGAAACAACTTTATTTAGTTTTTCACATGGCCTTTGTTGCTCCAACACTTAGTTGTGTACGTGGTGCTGGGGTTTGAACCCAGGTCCTCGTGCTTGCCAGGCAAGCGCTGAAACCGCTGAGTCACAGCTCCAGCCCATTTTTATTGTATTTATATCTTTTCCAAAATCAGTGCCTCATTTGTATGAACAATCCTTTTTAGACCCTCCACCTTTTTTTTTAAACTGGGTTTTTCCTGCACAAAATGATTCATTGATCAAAACCACTGTTCAGAAGTGAATGGCATAAATACCTGTCTTGAATGGTTTAAGAAATTCAAAGTCAAGAGTCTAATCTGTATGAAGTATATTTTGTAGATCATATCTAAAGTTTTTCTAAGATTATTGTTCCTTCCTGGAGTAACTTTCTTTGCAATCATTATTAAAATCAAAACAGTGTATGAAGACTTTCTATTGTTTTTCTTCTATACATCTGCCCAAATTTCTCCCCGTCTTCCTTCAGGTCTTTGCTCAAATACCTTCTTTTCTTTACAGCTCTCCATAGCTGTCCTACCTCATTTATAACTTCTGTTACCCCTAGAACTAACACTTTCTACATTATCTTTCTTCATTTTTATATTTTATATATCAAATTATTTGTCAAATTTTACCCTATCCTCCAAAGGCAAACTACATAAGAACTAGGATTTAACTTGCTCTTTTATATATACTATGTCCATCATATCCAAGAAAGTACCTAGAAAATAATGAATACCCAAAGATATTTGTAAATGATTGATTATATTAATATTAATTATAACATTTTAAGGAAAAGTTATCTCATACTAGTATAAAGTGTTTTTAATGAAAATTTGGTTTTATAAAATTTAATAAAAATCTTTTACAAGGTGAGAAACATTTCTTTAAAGAAATCCTGTAAGACTTCCTCAAAGTTTAAAGTAAGTTTACTTAGCTTACAACTTTTAGTATTACTTCCTTTATTTCTTTTCAGATATTTTCTTTTACTCTATCTTCAACAGGCCTATAGTAATTATATTACTGGAGAAAAGTATATATACGTTTAAATCAAAATCTCTTTTCACTGTTTTCACTTATAACACTGATTATAAATAATGTAAAATCTCAAAATAGAAGCTTATACTACTATACAAAATGAATTTTGCAAAAGTACCCAATGTCATATTACTTTTTGTAAGAAAATTATAAGCTTCTAACGTTATTGTAGGCATAGAATCTGAATATTTCGCCTGAACATTGTTTCTGTTAAACAGATACTAATAGACAAAGAAACTTCAATATATTCTTTTCAATAACCAAAAATAATATTCATATTCAAATGGTAAAATTCTGCATGAAAGGAGACTTGTTAAGAGGTTTAAAAGCTAAAACAGAGCCTGCATTTCTCTAAAGGCATACTAAGAACCATGCAGTATCATAGTTTTGAAATTAAAGTTGAAGAACCATTGCAAATGAAAGAAAAAAGTAAACACTGCATAAAAGTTATTTCAGTTTAGTATCCCCAAATTAATTTAAAATGATTCCACATTTGACCTGAGGCTTCTTATGTTTTGGCCTACATCTGTATACTTCAAATTCCCTTAAGAAATGTAAGAACTGCCTTGTTTTAATATCACATACTACTTATTAATTCTGCTTTTAGATAACTATTAGAATAATATGGATTAATAGATGAGTTAACTTCCTAATGATTATGTATCTATATACTAGCTGTGTAATAATATGCTCTTGTTCTCCCTTGTGATATGAACTAAGGATTTAAGTCCCCAAAATTCACATGTTGAAGCTCTAAACACCAGGGTGTAAGTAGAGTAAGGTAGTAATTAAGGTTCAATGAGTTATTAAGAGTTTGGCCCTGATTCAATAATAGGATTAGTGGCATTATAGGGAGATGTATCTGAGAGTGTACACTCCTCTCTTTCTCCTTCCCTCTCCCTGCACGCATAAAGAATTCATGAGAGCATCCAGGGAAATGGCAGCATCTCAAGCCAAGGGAACAGGGACCTTGATCTTTAACTTCCAACCTCCAAAACTAGGGAACATAAATTTTGATGGTTTAAGCTACCCAGTCTTGGTATTTTTTCTCAATTCTTACAACTTGCTGAACTTTAAGAAGTAAATATATACCTTAATATGTTTATTATGAACCACAAGAGGATATACTGTGGAGTGATATTAAATTATTCTTGCCACATTTTCTGTTTTTCTTTTCTTGGAAATTTCATCATTTAGTAGAATAGAATCTTGGAATTGGAAGAATAACCACCTTGACATTTATAATTTTTACATCTCATTTTAACTTCAGAGGGAATTCCTAAATAGAGGAGAACTAAATTATCTTATAATGAATCATCAACAGGTACATATCAGGTTTTCATTAACAAATTTCTTCACTAAATCTGGAAGACAGTCTTTAGTGAAGACTATTACATCTAATTCTTCTAAATTTCTAGGTTGATAGTTCCACCATAATTTTTTCTAATTAGGTCACTAAAGAAATGATCATCCTTAAGTCTCTCTCTGCCATTGCTAGGAATAATACACACAACAATAAAAATGACACATATGGATTACAGTTCACAAGTGTCCTCATATTTGCATTTTTCCCCAAAATGATTTTAAAAGATATAAGTCATTTTTATTAATTAATGAACTATAGGTTACAGAGAAATACAATGCCAAAGTTCTCACAACTTGCATATGGATAAACAAGAATTTAGGTCTTCTGATTTTAAGTTAAGTATCTATTTACTTAATATTCAACTCATAAAAATTCTATTCATAATTGCTCTTCATCTAGTGTCAAAAATCAATGATATACTCCTTAGGATGTCAGTCATATTTGGTTTCTTTGTCTTATTAATTATGTTGTAAAATCAAAAAACAAAGTCACTAGGGCCTTTTATGTTGCTTCAACATTGAATCAGCACCTGTGGTGTACCAGACAATATTCTAGGCACCAAGGCTTCAGATACAATTGTAACATGGCATGCTTTCTGAATAAGCCAACAAATTAGGAATAAATGAAAAATACAAAGAACATACAAGGCACAGAAGTTAAACAGAATTAATGCTTTTCTTCAGAATAATGATGAAAATCAAGAAAGGATTTGTTGTCAGTTCGGAATATGATGAGATACTCTTCAAAAGTAGAAATAACTTTGACATAAAGGGAAAAGTGTATAAAGAGAAAACGTATCAAAGTTGATAGGATTTTCAGGAAACAGATAAAGTACTGGGTATACTGCTCAAGTGAAAAGTGAGTTGGTAAGGAAAATAATAAAAACTGATAGTGACTGGTAGAAAGTGGCTGGAGTGGTGGTTCAATAGTTGAAGTGCTTGCCTGGCGTGTGAAAGGACCTTGGTTCAAACCCCAGCTCCACATACACAACTGAGTGTCAGAGAAACAAAGGCCAGATGAAAAAAATAAAATTGATTCTCTCTTTCTCTCCATCTCTTTCTTAAAAACAAAAAAGGGGGTGGGTGGGTGGGTGTAATGGTCTTAAATTTGAAGCCAAAATTTCTTGCATTGGTAATCTGACTCTGGAAAAGTTTAACTATGGTATTATGTAACATGAAGAAGGTTACATAGTATTTTTGAGGCTCATTTTTTTTTTTAAATCGGATCATCAATCTCTGCCTATTATGTACTATGTGCCTAATCAGTAAGTACTAAAGGAATATTAGTTATTGGCACAGTAGAATTTAAGGGAAGAGCCAGATCTTAGAACTTCTAACTTTGCTATGGATTATGGATACTGCCATGAATTACTCTGAAATGGTTTCAAATTATAAAACAAATTATAAGGTAAATATATTCTGCAACATCTAAATTTAGTGAAAAGTGAGTTGGTAATGAAAAAAAACTAAAATGACTCCTTTTAACATGAGACCAAAGATCCATTTTTAAAATGTGTTATATTTATTTTTATCATTTTTCATGCTTGAGACTTTATTTCTATTACATAATTTTATCTGAACTACTTGAGTGTTTTTCCACTCCACTTAAATATACATCTTATAAGAAGTTGTGATTTTTGTCATAGTCTTCCTACAGTTGTAAAAAAGACTTAAGCTAAAATATTAAATTTCATAACAATATGTGGTCTTTGCAACAAAGACATTTTCTCACTGTTTAGCATATATATCAAGGGAAAAAACAAAGGTCTCATAACTAAAGCATGCTGAATTCAAAGATTTTTATAATGCACTGAAAGTGACAATGTATATGTATAATTTTATGAATTTATACATAATAAATATAAAGCCCAGACTTCCTCCATGATTGATTTATAAAATACATGAATATTTTATTAAAATAGTTTTACAAAGTTATTTTAGGATAGCCATTATAATTCATGGCAGTCACTTTTGGCACATTAGGTATCAGTAGTATATAAACAATTATTTCACTTAGCTTAGAATAGCACTTAAACATTTAATTATACTTGTAGGAAGAAATCACAAGTTTGTATCTGCCTTTTTGCTTTTCCAATGTTCTTTTGATACAACAGACAGAAAAGTTTAAAAAAAGAAATAAAGTAAACACAAATCTAGTACTGTCTATAATAAATATATACATGAGAATATGTATTTAATAATTTATATTATATTAAGTATAATGCTTATATTCAATCCTGTGAAAACATAGTCACCTTCAGATGCTTGGGTTGTTTCTAACACTGTTTTCTCTGAGAAAGCTAAAGAAGTCTGAAATTGACCTTAATCCTCAACAAGCAATTTTAATTATCCATCTATCATTTGTCTTTACAAAAGACTCCCTGGAGTTTACCTATCGCCATGCTTGGATTTTAGCTTTCTCTACAATGAACTTTGGGGGTCCTGCTACCCTTTGAGGATTATTAGTTAATTCCAAAGATTTTCACTTCAGCTCTAACCTAGCTATATTTTTATGGCCACTAGATTTTCTTATAACCAGGACTTATAAATACATCTTCTACTAGTTTTTATTTAAGAATAACTATACAGTCAACAATTATTATATGTGTACATATTCATTTCAAACTATTGTATGGTGGAATTACAGAGAAGACATGAGCTCCAGGAGTGGATGAAGGGGGATAGATCCTGGTCTAGGATCAACCTCAACTTACTATCTCAGTATGTTAATATCCATGTATTCATGAATATTCCCTCCAATATGTAAGTCTATGTTGAACTAATATAAAGTTACCCCGAAAAAAGTAAAACATTAAAATCCAAAAAAGAATAACTATACATGTTTAAAGTATTTAATCCACTTTTAAGAGAAATTTCTCAGTGGTCATACATGCCAAATGGAGTTTATTTAGATACCCTTCTCTTTGAATTCTAATTTGAATCTATAATTAATCTCAAAATTCTATTTTTGAGAGTCTCCAGACTCTTCTGAATTATTTTCTCATTTAGAAGCTGAGGATATTGTATCAACTTTTAATTCTAAGCTTGTTGGAATTCACACTCTCCAAATACAGTCAGTAAAGTAACACTCTGTTGCATGATATTTTTTTCCAGATAATTCATTTGTTTGCTTACTCATTCTTTTAGGAAGCATTTATGAATGCCTAACATGTGCCAGTAACTGAACTAAATTATGGGTCTCAGTTAATAACTTCCAAGGAAATAAACTGTAAATGCAGTATATTTGGATAGAAGACAGGCTAAAGAAACATTTTGCATGGATAACTGAAAGGAGAATGGAGCATGCTTTAGACAGAGTGCAAGAAAGTCTTCTTGTAAGAGGTAACCATAACCTGACCCTAAGTCAGAGCATGCCAGTGAGGGCAGTCTAGACTGGGAGGTAGTACAGGAGCAAGCAGAAACTTGACTAAAAAAGGCTGCAGGTCCTTCCTTACTTCATTTTCGAGTTCCATGCATGTTTGCCATCAAGCTCTGTGTTATTAATTCATGGGTTTTAGGACAAGTATTTGACAACTCTTTCTTTGGTTATCTCCCAATATTATCTTTTCATATTGACTTTGTATTATGCACTGGCAAAGATAACCAGCATGCTGGGTTCTCTGCTCAGCAGCTGGCAAGATGCTCTCAGTATTAGAGACAATATTGCCAACAATGTCATTAGAAAACTCAAATTTCTTTGCCTTCTCTGCTGCAATGTCAAATTTGTCCTCTGTCCCTTTCATTCCTTCATCATACATTCTCTCCAGTCAAGTTAGGCATCATGACAATATCACTGCCAAAGTTACCAGTTAGAAGTATTTTATTAAACAAACCTCCAAAATCTAGTTCAGTTACTTAAGTTTTCTAAGTTTATTTGACAGGGAAGCCCTTGAAGTAAAGGGCAAGATTGATGGAGTTCTTATCCAGAGTCCCTGCATTTTTTAGTCAGTGTCTATGTAAAACTGAGTAAATTGCTTGAATAAATTATTGTGAATTTCAGTTTGTCTACCAGTGAAAAAGTGATAACACAACCTGTGTAAATATATTAGCTTGAAAAATTCTGTAACTATTATTGAAGAGTAAGTTTAGAGGCAAGAGGATGATTAAAAACAATTAAAAACTCTACATAGATTTTTAGTGGTAAATATATTGGTGTTTCTGAGTAGTCTGATTGTAAAGATGTGAGAATTGTGGATATAATTGATAGATAATGTACTTATTAAATGTTGGCTGTGAACATTAGTTTGATTCCTCTCTGTTCATGCTTAGTATCAGACTATGATTCAAGTACATTATATTATTCTTATTCAACAAAATGGAGGTAATTTATAGGTGAAATGTTGAAAACAAATAAGAGGTAATGATCAGATTGATTTAGTTGACTGAATTTTAGCATCAGCTCTATTACCTTTTAAAAATTAGGTTGCTAAGAAAATATCTTTAGCTTTAAAAGGTGTTGTATAGGAGTTAGAATGTTCCATATAATATTTGAAATTATTAAATACTATACACTGGGTCACTTCTTCCTTCAATTTTCTGAAAATGAGAGTAAAACCTCAAGAAAGAGTGATTGCTAAATTTAACATAATAAATGAATAGTCCTTATGCTAATTAAATGCAGTGAGGATGCTAATTTCATTTAGTTAATGCTATACTGAAACTCTATCCATCCTTTCTAATCGAGACACCTATAGGTATTTGGCATTTAATGGATCAAAATGACTGCATTATAGTTGATGTTGGTTTCAATAATTCACCTTTGAACTAATACTTGGCAGAGTAGAAACTTGAAATAGCGCACCGAATCGTAGAGAAGTAATATTAAATATCTACAGCTTTTATATCTGTAGTCAGATGTCTCCTGGGTGTATAGCTAAGCAAAGTTTTATTATTACATTTATTTTTATATAAGTGTGTATAAAATACTCAATTTTTTTGCTTTTAAATGTGTAGACTTAAGTCTTAATATAATTAACAAGGTAGAGAATAAGCAAACTGATACATATAAGGACAAGATTAATTTATTCAAACAAACAGAATTTGGATAACTACAAAGATAGTCACAATGCAGACATAATTTCTATCCTTAAAAAATGGTATAGTCTGGTTGAAGTATGAAGGGAAACCGGAATAAGTACATAAATAAATGTAAAAAATAAAGGGAATGAAAAAAGAATGTGGTTGAGAATCATAGAGTTTATAAACTATATGTAATTAGTTGATGGTAACTAAAATAAATGGAATAATAGATTAACACAATAACAAACTTGAATTTTAAAACAACTAAACAAATAATGTTCTTTAACATCACCAGACCTTAATTTATCCACTAATACCCTGGGTCATCCTGCTTCACTATACTTTTTAATGCAACTAGCTATTGCTTTTTTCATTTATCTGTTTATGACTTACAAGTATAAGATTCACATTTCATATAATCTAATGCATTTAAACCATGTATTGAACATCAGGAAGTATATTTATCATCTTTCATTCTGACCTTTTTTTCCTAATTGCAGTTGATTAATTTTTGTACATATATTTTAAGGAGTGCAAGCAACACATCTTAAGAAGATTTAGTCTTTACTCCACCCATCATTAACTAATCAAATAACATTCATGGATTTACATTCTAGGAGTGAACCCATCTTCTTGTTTCCTCTATTACTTAATTCTCTAAAAGTAACTGATTCAACTGATGGTCAAATTCCTCTGATCTTATAATCTGACCTCATTTCTGTCAGTGTAGAATATGATATTGATTGGAAAATGTCTTTGATGATACTTAAATAATTGTGTACTACCTTATAATTTACCAACTAATTAGAAGTATATTAATTTATCTCAGACATGATCCTAATTAAAACTTCAACATATCCAAGCAAGTGTCATGAAACCTGCTTCGATATCACAGTGATAACAATAACAGCTTCAAGGGATAAGACTGACTTAAAACTACGTTTTCTAATGAGCACCTTTTCCGCTCTACCATACTGCCTCAGGAATATACAGAGCTGGTGTAGGAAACATGTATAAATAAAACAACAACAGAGAAGAGTTATGTGCAATAGACTACATATGCATGCTTATGTTTTAATCATTTACTATAAACTAGAGAAGCAATTAACACAAATTCATAAATCAGTTAATATTTAGTATATCTTTGTCTAAACATAAAAAATATATTAATGAAGAAATATTGTGCAAAAGAACATTCATGAGTTTAATCAAAAGACTTATAAATATGAATCATAAAGTATCCAAATAAAAAAGTAAACTTATTAAATACTCTCAACAGATACAAATCACAATATTTTCTATAAATCCAGGTAGGAAGAGTACAGACTATGAAATTAAGACTTAAGGATATCAATCATTCTTTAACACACAAATATGCATGCATCTTCTTTCTCAATTTTAAAGGAAATAAAAGGGAGCAAAAACAACTTGAGAGCTCATTTTCATTTACTTGTTTTTCAAAATCTAAAAACAAATAAGTAAAAGAAGATGAAAACAGCAAACAACTGACCCATCCTACAGGAAGTCATGAATAATTAAATTTGTTCCTGAACTTCTAAAAGTGAGAATGAAATAATGTGGCTTTGTACTTCTGAATAAAGAATGATTTAAGAAGCAATTATAGACCACTGCCTTTCAAATTTGTATTAAATCATAAAAATTAAATGAGCAAAGACAGTAGCATAAGCAAAATTTAAAGGTTTGCATTTGCTATAATAAAAATAATTTGTATTTGCTAAGACAAGGCTTACAATGGTTAGAGATTTAAAAAAAAAATCTTTGAATCATCTATTAAAATATACCCAAGAAATTAATCATTTAATAAATATCTGTAGGTGAAATTGCTTTGCCAAAATCTGGTGGATAAAGAAAAATTAATTATACTCAGCTTAGTTTTTAGACACACACATACCACCCACAAACACAAGTGCTAGTCCCTGTGCTTTCATTTTTCTCTTTTCACGCACTCTTTCTGACAACTTAAAATTTTTAATGTAGGAAAAAATAGGTTTCTAATATCCAGGGATACTGTAAGGAGAGAAAATGTATTCTAAGAAAATAAAATATACACTCAAAGTAAAAATCAAATTAGTATTTGTAAATAATACTATCTCACAGACAAAATATTCCACAAAACTTGTGTTTCCTTAACTGTCGATATGAAGTTACAACCTTTCAGCAAGAAATGGTTAGATTCTATTCTTGTTGCTAGCCCCTGTCAGAGGAGTAGCTGGCCATGATTTTCTCCCATTCTGTAGGTTCTCTCTTTAAATTCTTGACTAATTCATTAGCTGTGCAAAAGCTTTTTAGTTTAATGGCATCCGACTCACAGATGTTTGGCTTTATTCTTGTGTTATGGGGGTCTTGTTAAGTGAGGAAGTTGGGGCCTAAACCTGTAGGGTAGTGTATTGAGCCTATTTTCCTTCTAACAATCGTATGGTATCTAGTTTAATTCCTATGTCCTCGATGCATTTCAATTTAATTTTTGTGCAGGGTGAGAGATAAGGATCTAATTTTATTTTTCTGCATATTGCTGTCCAGTTAAGCCAGCACTATTTGTTAAAAATGATATCTTTCCTCTATACTATATTTTTGCCTCCTTTGTTGAGTATCAGATGGTTAAAGAATATATAAACAACTTCAAAAATTTAATACCAAAAGCACATTTAACTCAATCAATAAATGAGCCAAAGAACTAAATAGAAATTTCTCAACAGAAAAGATACTAAAGGCTAATAAATATATGAAAAAATGTTCAACACCTCTAGCAAGGGAAAAATGCAAATCAAAACTATACCAAGATTTCACCTCACTCTAGTCAGCGTGGCAGAGCTGAAGAATACAAACAACCACAGATACTGGGAAGGTTGTGGGGAAAAAGGAGCTCTTGTACACTATTGGTGGGATTGCAGTTTAGTATAGCTGCTCTGGAGAGCAGTATGGAGACTCCTCAAAAAATTAGGATAGAACCATGATATGACCCAGCTATCCCACTCCTGGGAAATTTCCTAGAAGTAATAAAACCAACACATTATAGTGACACAGCTATATCAATGTTTATCCCAGCACAGTTCACAATAGCTAAATTATGAACTCAACCCAGATACCCTTTTCACTGGATGAATGGATCCAAAACTGTAAAAAAGAAAATATATATATATATAATACACATCACAGACACACACACATACACACACAAACACACACACACACAGAAATGTTACTAAGCTATTAAAAAGAACAAAATCATTTCTTTTTCAGGTAAATGGATAGAAATGGAAAAATCTATGCTGAGGGACATAAGCCATATTCAGAGACTCAAAGGTCAAATGAACTAGAGTAAACTAAGTATTGGGTGAAAGGTAGACATATTTATATAATATACTCACCAAAGTTGGAATAACATGATCTGGGGAAGTCTATTTATGAAGGGGAGGGAGAGGGGTGGGAGGAGGTAGAAGGGGGAAGGAGGAAGATGGAAAAAAGGGGAGCTAGAAAGTATATTTTACTACCCTGAGAAGTTAAATAATACTCATACAAGCATTTAAAACTAGAAAATTCAAAAAATATTTTATATATATTGTTATCTATAATCAGGGGAATGCAGTAGAGGTATGAGACTAGGGAGTGGTTGGAGTGGGGGAGATTTTGGGTAAGGACTGGGTTCAAGTTACAGTGTCACTATGTGTGCATGCATTAATGTGTAACAATGAATTTTTTCACCATATAAAAATATGTTGCACCAATAAAAAATGGATAAACCAAATTGACTTCATCCAAATATTTTTCACACATTTAAACATTTTTCCATAGGTTCTTGATGTATATAGTCTTAGATTTAAGTGTAGAATAAGTCTATTTTCCTCTATTGATTATTAAAACATTTCCATTGATGAGATGTTTATACAGTACCTTTCTTTCTTTTTACATCTTTGAGACTTCCATTGCATGCACAAAAACAGTAAAGGTCATATTTCGCAACTATTTTAGTGTAACGGAGCTTGACTCACTAGTCATCTTTATATTCCAAATAATTATGTGGTACATTGCGTGTAATAATACATAAGGTATTCTGTTGAGTTAATGGATAGAGAATTTGTGTGCATGATGTGAGATCTAGTATTTTACTGTTCATATTTTTTCTTATAAAATGATATAGCACTAATCTTCAAAAGAAATAATTACAATAAAGATCATATCTGGATATTCAGATTGTTTTAAATAATAGTCTAATTTAAACATAAAATTCAGAGTTCTGAATAAATAAAGTTGTATGATTTACTAGGAGGAACATGGAAGTTAACAGAAAAATGAGAAAAATCAAAATGGAGCTAAACTAATAATAGAATTAGGAGATGGCATTCAAAATCTGTTATTATCTGGCACAGACTGTTAAGAACAGACCTCATACTTAGAGACCACCCACAGAGAAAGAATATATGACAAGAAAATACAATGACAACACAGTACTTTCTCAGTTCAGTTTTCAGGTTGGCATTTTGAAAAGATTAGCTAGTTACTTAGAATGGTAGAAAAAGCTATATTCAATCTTGTCATCTCATGAATCAAAGGGTCTTGCATCAGCTCAATGTAAAGAATTTTTTTCTTTTGTTGTTGGATTAATTAAGTATATTTTCAAGGATACTAATGAAATGTATACAATGAAGATACCATTAACTTCACAAATATTTACAATGCTGTGAAGGCTAATTAAATCACTTTGGGCAGAGAATGTTTATATTTAGAGATAAATTCAAGACAATCTCCTCTCCCCAATCTTTTAAAGTTATGACAATGCAAAATCATTGTTTGTGAATCAGGTATAATTATACATCTACAATATGTGCAGTATTTTAAACTCACTTCTATAACAAAATAAAAGGCTGTCAAGACTATTGAAAAATTATTGTGTCAGAGTTCTAAATTTCATAATTTCTTTAAATTACTCTTAAATTTTTGGATATGAGGACCTAAAAATATTCTCTCAATCATGTCAGAAGATAGGTTACAAAGATTAATTCATATCACTGGTTGAAAAAATAGGTACAAATATCTTTTCAACAATTGAACTTCATTAGAAGAATAGACTGAAATTATCTTGGTTAGTCAGTGAAACAAATGAGGAAAATGAAATTATCGATGTATTAGCAGTATCCAAATGAATGAGAGAAATGGAAAGAGAAAAACTATCATAAGAAATAAAAATATTCAACCTGACAAAATAGTAATTCTGTTTATTAATAAGCCACATAAATGAGAAAGAATTGTACTATCATAGGAATATAAAATTGTTTTGAGATGGTTTTTTTATAAGAGATATAACTAATATAAAATAAAGGCACAAAAACTTTTTAACAAAGAAAGGCTAACAAATGTAATCATAGCAATATTATCATATAGAATTTTGTGCCAGCATCATTAAATTAGGTTACAGTAGCCATGAGAATTTTCTGAGGATGACTCATGCTTTGAAATACTTTGCCTGATGTATTCAGACATGTTTGTACAGGAGTGAAGCACTGTTCTAGGGAGAGAAAGGATTCCATTGTCAGCTGACTTTTACACAATGACTCCCTGATGGCTCTGCAGTCTTTCTTCACTGAACATAACTCCAGGATGAGCTCACTCATATTCTCCCTTTATCCTTCAATCAAAATTAGAACTGAATCACTATTTCTCAACAGAGCTTCTTCAGCTCCTTCTTTCCTATAATATAGCCATTCCCCCTCAGGTCATCCTTGTGTGTTTGATCCTGTCTTCGTATTTGCTTCCTAGAGGACTAAGGCAATAAGGTAGAGATAGAATAAAGGGATATTTTATATTCATGCACATTTAAATCACAAATATGAAAAAGCTATGTGTTGTATAAACCTAAGCATATAGACTGAATATGTATATACATATACACACACACACATACATATATATGTGTGTATATAAAGAAAAATGTAATAGCAATACAAGGAAGAAATATAAAAGTGTATGCTGAGAGTTGAAAAATTTAGTCCAACATTTTAAAACATATCAAGACAAGAAAATGCAAATTTGTGAAAAGATGATTAGAATAACGTAAATGGACATATATTTATCCATCTATCCCTCCATTTGAAGAATACTTTATACCCACAATAATTTTTAAATTCTTGCTGTAATTTTGAAATATTAAGCTCATAATATACTAAAGGGCATTCCCTTATACATGAAAAAAGGGAAAAGAAAAAGAAATGATTCTTTAAAGGACACTAACCTCAAAAATTGGTTAAATCATCCTAGTTCAAAACAAAAAAAATCAATATTTCCATTTGGTACAAATGTATGATCTTCTAACTAATTCAAACAATTGAAATGGGTAATTATAGATTAATTTGAAACCAAAATAAAACCATATATGACATAATGTAATTTTAGGTTAACTTATAAAAATTCATATTAATAAATTTTATATTTCACACAAATTCTTACAACTATAATGATCAAATGAATCTTAAAAATTTAGAACCTAGGGGTTAGAGTGGTGGCTCAGCGATTACAGTGCTTGTTCAAGCATTCCTGAGGATGCAGGTTCATACCCCAGCACCATGTACACGTCAAAGTGTTGGACAAGGGTTGGAGCAATGAAATCACATGAAAAACTAAATAAAACTTGATTCTCTCTCTCTCTCACTGTCCCTCTATTTTTAAAATTTTTTAAAGAAAGAAAGGGACAGAGAGAATCAGTTTTTTAAATTTTATTCAGAAATTTATTTGTTGACCAATCAAACAAGCTTCTAATGAAATAATATATATATAATTTCTGAAAATTAGATTTACCAAGAGCCCTCCCAATTACCCACCCTTACCCCCCCACCACCCAAAACACTCTACAAATGCCTTAGGTTGTATAACATTACACCTTAGAGAATCAATTTTATTTAGTTTATCATGTAGCTTTCATTGACCCCGACACTTCATCGTGTACTTAGTGCTGGGGTTCAAACCCGCATCCTTGCACATCAGGCAAGTGCTCCAACCACTGAGCTACCACACCAGACCTGCTTGTCCCTTTCTTTCAAAAAAAAAAAAAAAAAAAGAAAAAGAAAAAAAAGCATAGAACCCAGAAAAATTGAAATTTTTTTTGCTATTCACTGGCATTGCAATGTTGAATCTTATGTTTCTTAATGTACTGAGCTATTTTGATATTGACAAATATTTAGTTCAATCAAGTCTTACATACTTTGAATAATGCTACATGAAGTTGTTTCTGAATATCTTTTGATATTAATAGGTGCCACTCGGGGTGCATATCAAATACATGTGAAATCTAATAAAATCATATTAGCTTCCATAGATACTGCTTAAGAGTTTAAGGAAGTGCTTATTCTTATTCACAATCCCATCAACAGACCCTTCCACATTGCTGTCAATTTTAAATTTTAGACTTTCTAATAAATGTATGGTAAGACAGCATTCTGATCTTAATATGCTTTTCCCTGTTCTCTTGAAAAAAGGTGACGCTTTTCACATTAGCCATTTAGTTGTTGTTCTTTCTACAAAGCAATTCTTTATGTGTTTTCCCATTTGTTAAAAATTGAGTTGTTAATGATGAAAGTCTTTATATATTCAGAACATGGTTCCATTGTCAGACAGAGTATATACCAAAATTCTCCCAGACTGTGGTTTGCCTTATTTTATAATGGTACATTTGATGTAATTTCAAAATTTCAATATAGTCCAGTTAATTACCCTTTAGGGCTTTTAGTGTTCTTGTTCAGAAAGCGTTGTCAAACAAATGGTATGGAATTATTCTTCTGTTTTTTTTCTCCTAAATGTGGATGTGTTATTGTTGTTTTACCTTTCATTTTCTTGCCTTTATTTCATCTCAAATTAGTTTGTGTATTATAGGATGTGCTAAGAAATTAAGGTTTATGTTTTCTTTCAGTGTCCAGTTGGTTCAACATTATTATCCTCTTCTCTTTTACTTTGGTCTATATATGTCTGTTTGCCCTGAGCATCACCAAGAAGTGTTATAACTTCATATTAAATTTTGATATTTGGTAGTATAAATCTTCAAATGCTCATTTTTTAAGAGAGAGAGACAATGAGAGAGAATCAATTTTATTTAGTTTTTCATTTGACTTTGCTCCAACACTTCATTGTGTACATGGTGCTGGGGTTCAAACCCACATCCTTATGCATACAGGGCAAGTGCAGTAACCTCTGAGCCATAGCTCCAGCCCCTCAAATAGTCTTTTTTACTGGACAGTTTCTAGGCTCTACTAGATATTTTGCAGTTCCACAAATATTTTAGCTGTTCTTTCCTGTGACCAAAATACCAGACAAAACAATTTAGAGGAGGAAAAAATTATTTTGGCTCTGAGTTTTAGAGGTTCAATCCATGGACAAATCCACAGCTCTAACCCTATGTTGAAACAACATCATGGCAGAAGGGTATGGAGGGAGAGACCAACTCAGAACATGGCAACCTGGGAGCAGAAACAGAGGGTTCTGCTCAGAAAGAAAAAACTGTAAACCCCCAGAACACATCCTCAGTTACTTACCTCCCCCAACACACCCTATCTGCCTAGAGTTACCATCTAGTTAATGCATATCAGTGGATGATCCAATGAATAGGTTCAAGTCTCATAATGTAATTATTTTAACTCTGAACATTCTTGCTTTGTCTCCCACATAAACTTTTTGGGGATACCACATACCTATAACATTCCATGCTTGGTCTCCAAAGCTCATTCCCATCTCACAATTCAAAATACATTTAGACCATTTACAAGCATCCCTATAATTTTAATAGTTCCAGTATTACAAAAAGTCAAAGCCCAAAGTCACTTGAAGATTCAGAACAAACTCCTAGCATTTTTCCCCTGTGAGATCAAAAGAAAGTTACAGGTATCCAATACATAATGCCACAGAACATACATTTCTATTTCAAAAGGAAGATGTGGGGGCATAGAAAGAAGGGAATGGAAGAAAGCAAGACTGAATTTCATCTGGACCAACAAGTTCTGGATCTCTTTGTCCAGCTTATGGGGAATATGTCATCATGATGTTCTCTCCAAAGGCCTTGGGAAGTTCTGCAACTATGGACTTGCTCATTGCTTTTTTGGCTTCCTGCAGCTTCTGGATTCCTGCAGTTTTCCTCGGCAGATGTCTCACGTTACTGGCATCTTAATCTTGGTGTTCTCCACTGCAGCTATTGCTTCCCTTTCACTTATTCATGTGTCGCTCTCTCAGGGGCAGCCAACAGGAATTCTAACCATGCTATACGTTGCTTGGCCTCCCAAGTCTTCCTTTAAAATCTGGGTGGAAGTCTCCATCTTTATGAACCCCTTCAGCATACTGCATTCCTGCACAACCAGCAGCATATGGTTGATGCCAAGGTCTGCCACCATCTCAAGCAATGGCCAAGACTCCTGGTATCCTGGCTACAGCAGCTTCTGAGTACATATGAGGCTAGCATGTTGAAACAACTTCCTACTCCCTGGGCAATATAGGTGTCACCATGCTATTCTCAAAGCAATTTTTACTTTTACATCCTTCAGCCTAACATGTGGTCTTTCAATTCCTGAGATATATTCAAGCTATCTTTACTATTGTTTGGGGGAATGTACTTAGTAGTTTCTCTATATTGGCTGTAATCTCTTTAACAACCATAACTTCCTTAGTGCCAGTTTTACTCACACTTTTGTGGTCAAGCTGCAAGATTTTTAAAATTTTTCTACTCTGCTTTCTGCTCCTTATTATCATATTAAGCTTGCCTAAAGATTGGCAACAATACCCATGGCCACCTGATGCTGTCTAGAAATTTTTTTTTCTGTCAGATTAATGAGTCCATCACTTTTAAATTCAGTTTTATGGCAAATCTCAGGATATGGGGAAAATGTAGACAACTTATCTGACAGAATGTACCATGAATGGCCTCTGGTCCAATTTTCAATGGAGTCCTCCTCCTCTTCTGAAACCTTATGAATTCTGTCTTTATTCCTCATGGTCTTATCAGCATTTTGGTCTTCTGAGCTTCCACTAAATTCACCCATTAAGCTCTGGTTTCAATATTCTAAAGCTTTTCAAACTTGCATCTCTAAGAGTTTTCAAAATTCCTCTCTCAATAAACCAGCTCCAAAGGCTTCTGAACCACATGGTCAGGTTACTCAAAGCAATAACCCAACTCTTGGTACCAATTTCTGATCTGGTTAATTTTTCCTCACTGTGACCAAAATATCTAACAAGCATAATTTAGAGGAGGAAAACTTTATTTTGGCTCACAGTTTCAGTTTTTCAGTCCATGGTTGCCCCACTCCATAGCTCTAAAACTGTGGTGAAACAGAATATGGCGGAAGGGTGAGGAAAATAAAAACAGCTTAGGACATGACAGTAAATAGAGTGTTCCATCCACTATGGAAAAAACATATAAACATAAACTCCCAAAACACACACCCAGGGCAGAGTGCTTGCCTAGCATGCACAAGGTCCTGAGTTGGGTCCTCAGCCCTGAAAAAAAAAAAATACACACCCAGTGACCACACTTTCAGCCACACCCTCCCTGCCTATAGTTGTCATCAATTAATCCATATCAGAATAATCCACTAACACCTTGTATCCAGACCATGACAATAAAATTTTAAAATAATCATGCTAAATTAAGAAAAATTTATTCTGATTAGGATTCTATTTTGTCTATAAATTAAGCTGAGATAATTAACAAAAATCTTACATTTTTTAATTTTTAAAATCTTACATTTTATAAACTATACTTGCTCTTCTATTTTATATTTATATTATTAATTTGTCTAATATTTACAGTTTCTAGTGGTGATGACTAGGATAAATTTCAAAAGTTATAGTCTTCAGGTATTTTATATTTTTATGCCATAATAAATTATATATATATATGTGTGTGTGTGTGTGTGTGTGTGTATTCTTTTAAAGAGAGAGGGACAGTGAGAGAGAAAGAATCAATTTTTATTTAATATTCATGTTGCTTTTATTGCTCTGACACTTCAATGTGTACATGGTGCTGGGGTTTGAACTCGCAAACTTGCTCATACCAGGCAAGTGCCACAACTGCTGAGCCACACTCTAGCCCCAGTAAATAATATTTTTAAATATTTAAGCTTTTACTGATAGTTTATAAAACTAAAATTGGTTTTTGATTGTTCACTTTCATCCTCAACAAACTTATTAGTTCCTATTTAAATTTTAAAAGTCTCTTGGCAGGTTTTTTTTCTGTGTTTTCTAATCAAAGAACTAAAGTTTTTATACATAATGAAAATTTTAAGTACCTTTTATAACTTTAAAATCTTTGTCCCATTCTATCTTATTTTCCTTTTGAGATTTTCAGGTATTCTAGTATAATTAATATAAACAATTTTATAAGGCACATTATAATATTTAGTGCCTATTTTTAGCAAATAATCCAATAAGATAAAAAAGTATCTATCATTGTTCAGTTTTAAGGATGGATTGATAGTAAGGTTTTTCTTTTAAGTTTTCATATCCTATTCATGTGATTTATAATGTGTTTTCCTCTATTAACATTAAAAATCTGTAATTCTCTGTTATCCATGATATATTATCCTCTATTTGTATATCTTTATTCTAATAATGGGATATACATATGTACATAATGGGATTTATACATAACCTTTTCTGAAAGGCTTTGGTTTGTAATTTTTTTCCTTTATAATTCATAACCTATAAGAAATTGGTCACTCAGACTGCTTTAAAGTTTAACCATGCTCTTCAAAAATACTATTTTGAAAATTAAAAACACACTACATGGGGAGAAAATTTTGAAAAACTTATGTATGACAAATGACTTGTTTACAAAGGATCTATGTACCTCTAAATATTCAGACTAAGCAAATTACCCAATAATTGATCATGAATGTAAATAGATGCCTCACTAAAATCACGCTTTCACTAAGTGGAAAAATAAGCTCAATTCTAATAGCCATTAAATAAATGCAAATTAAAACCATGATGAGAAATGACTTTGATGAGAACATCTAAAAATAAAAGGAATGACTACATTTAGTATTGAAGAGATTGAGGAGCAATTGTTGGTGGGAATGTAAAATGATATCATCATTTTAGGAAATCATCTGCCAATTTCTTAAAAAGTTAAACACACCACATCCATATGACCCAACTACTAGGGCATTTGCCCAAGAAAAATAAAGTATATGTCTTATTCACATGTATTCATAGGTACATTATTTGTGACAACCCAAAATAGAGATGCAGAATTCTAATTGGTGAATGTTCAACAGGATAAAACATTTTAAAATTGGACAACTGGTACCTATCACACCAAGGATGGAGGTCAACATAATTACACTGAGTGAGAGAAGGCAGATAAAGAAGAGTGCATGTTCTTTACAATTACATTCACATAAAACCTTATACATGAAAATTTATGTATAATAACCAGATTTGGGGGAATAGATTTGGCACTGAGAGTGGGGAAAGGAGGGCAGAAGGATTACCAAGGAGAAGGAGGAAATTTTGAAGGATAATGTATATATTCAGCATCTTAAATATACTAATAGTTTCAAAATCTATCAAACAGCATTATCTGTAGTTTACTTTATATTAATTATACCTCCAAAGGCTGTTAAATATCAAGAAATCTCATACTCAAAAGCAATGATTCTCAAAATAATGTGGAAAATTTATTAACACAGAGATTACTGGTCCTCAGGTCTCATGGTATCTTGTATGAAGGCTGAGAGCTTGATTTTTTAACAAGATCCCTAGGTGTTGCTTATGCTTCTGGTAGAGAGATTATAGTTTGAGACTCACCACTTAAGTTCTGGTTATTCTCAATGCTGTCTTCAGACTAACAACTTCAGCATCACCTAAGAACTTATTAGAAAGGATGACCTCAGACCACAGCCCAAAAATGCTGAATCAAAATCTTCACTTTAACAAGGCATATAACATATACCCCATGGTGGAAATGATGCATAAATTATAATATGTATCACCAGAATATTTTCTAAATTATGTAAAAAAAAAGGTTTGCTTAAATTGCATTGATGGAGAGTAAGAATATTTGGAATTTTTTTTTCTTTCTTGAATAGATACTGCTAAAATAAAGCCCTTGATATGTAATTATCTTAATTGAGTTTAAATTCATGAGTTGTAGATTCCAGGGAACTTGTATGAGATGTACTCATCTGGACAAGGTTAAAAACAAAAATTATTTATTCTCTAATTTGTTCCATCTAATATTACTAGATTTCTCCCATGATTCTGAGTAGAGACAGTGTAATCCTGGAAAGATAATTGATTGTATTAAGGAGTTACAAAAGTGTGTTTTCAAGACTTTCTGTTTGAGGCCTATTGTGGGCTCATTTTAAATTATCTAGTAAATCTTTTTGATTTTTAAAGTGTGGAGCACATTAGAGTTTTGGAGATAAGACCATCTTTAGAGGACTTGTAAGGTTACATTTATTGCAGTGAGAGCAAAAAAAGCTCAAAATTACTCAAGTATCTCAATGAGATTAATTTCACCAAATTTTATTTGAATGTTTAATACATTTCACCAAATTTTATTTGAATGTTTAGCACATGTAGACTTTATATATCTTTAGCTTACAGAGAGAAGATAAATTATTTCTTGAACTCTAATTTCATCATGGAGTCTTAATATTTTCAGAGGACTCAATTTCATTATCTTTTGATAATCTTCAAATATTTATAGAATTTTTATGCTGCAATTTAGACTCACCTCTGTTTGGGAACACTTCAAGAAAGAACATAGAAAAGAGTATATTTCTGCTTAGGGAGTACTATAGCCTTGATCTATGTCACAGCATATACCAAGGACAAAACTTAAAAAGTGCCTTCCAGGATTAAAAAAAATGCATACAGGAATAATGACTGATATTCAAAAATCTGAATTATAAATATGGACATTTATGTTCTTGTATCTTTCCTCTCAAAATCAGCTACAAAAATGATTGATTATAATATTAGTCAAATACAGTAAGCACTACTGACTGAACTGGAGAATTATGTGGAATATAGTGGTCACTGAGAACCATTCTGTGATTCTGATTTAAATTGTTCAATAGCAGACTCAGTTGTTGGTACATATTAAACTATACTTGTAAGAATTCTAAAGTGCAGTTAGATTTGAGAACCATAGAACTTAAAAAAAGAAAGGAGCATCTAAAACGGAATTCCATTTTCCTCATTCCTTCATTTTATAGTCTACTTCTACTATTTTTGGTAACTCTATTACCATACTCCTTCTATGGGAAAGTGAAATACATAGGGAGTTAAGAAATTAAGAATCTTAACTCAGTCTTCATTGTATTTTCTCATATTTTAAATAAACTGTCATCATAATTTCTAATTTATCTGATATTCTATATGGAAAATTATCAGGGTAGGTTCTAGTCCAGTAAGAGCTGAGTGAGTGTGCCCATGTGCATTATTTAAGAGCGAGGAAGAAAAAATGGAAGATTATAGATCTGGGTATGTGGAACAAACTTGTAGGACAATTTTACCATACGTCTTACAGCAAAATCTGTGGAACCCCCCCACTCCCCACTCAGATAATGCCTTCAGGACTAAAAGTTTTGCATACCAATGGATCACAATTGAAACTCCTGGTAAAGTTTTCTTCATACAAATGGTGTTGCTTCCCCACAGCTGCTCTTCTTTTGTAGGGATGGCCTGCTTCCAATGTCTACTTTCTGCCAGGGTGCAAAGCATCCTTCCCCATTCCCCCTTCACTTCCCAGTTCAACGCAGTGCATCTCGGAAGAGCTACCTCAGCTTCTGATCAACCCAGGGCATTGGCTGAAACTTTTGTTACAACTGCACTGCAGATGAGCAGTCTGCCCTTTGCCCTGTCCTCTTTTATGCAATCTCTTAAAGCTGCTGTCCCCTAAAGCATTCCCCAATATTTTTGAGACTCAATTTTCTGCAGAGCTAGGTTAATGACAGATGGTATCAGGAGGAGCAAGCAGTCTCCCAGTGGGATTTTAGAGAAGGATTATTCATAGCCAGTTGGGAATAAGGATCTCATTATTGGGGTAGGTGGAGTACTAATAGCTTCTGGCAAAAGACAGCAGTGGATGTGTTTATACCCTCACCAGTGGTGAATTGAAATGGCTTGCCAGTATAAGGAATGTTTCAAATATCAGGTGTATAAGAGTTTCAGGGGAAATAATTATAAGAAACATATTGCTAGACACGTAGCTGGGGTGGTCAATGAATTGGAGAAAGAAAATCTTGAGTTAATTTATCACCAACTTAGATGATGTTTCAGAGCAATAGAACCTCCTTGAGGCTATTCTGAAGCCTCCTGAAGCTGGAAGGCAGAAAGCTAAGGATCAAGGTCAAGATGTAGTTATAATGTCAGTGCAGCACTAGAGAAGAGACTCCTCAACTCAAGAAATTCCATTATACCACAATCAGAGATTTTCTTGGTAAAGAATGGGACCCTTCCACTTAAGGAGGAGACATGTGCATCAATGCATGAGAACATCTTGAACCTCTAGTTTTTCTGACTTCTGAGGCTGTGGACTCTCCTAAATTCTCTAGGAAAGCCTCATGTTGAAACCTTGCATACTCTTTCTTTGAACAATTTACCAGTTGCTTCCTTGATAACAGAAACTCTACCCCCTCCTCCCATCAGACCAATTAACAGTGTTAAGTAAAAACATAACTCAGCTGGTATGGCACTCCATCCACCAAGTGAAGAAGAGGACTATAATTGGAAAGAGCTACAGCACCCAGTCAATAAGTGCTGACATTAGTGAGAGGACTGCATTAGGGATTTCACACAAGTCTTATATTAAGACAATCATAAGAGAAAGTTGGATAATGGAAAGTTTATAAAATTGGGAACAATTTTCTATAAGACTGGGTTTAAAACTCTGCCAAGCCACAGGAGACAGTGCTAACCTGGTAATATAGACATTGAAAGGCTAGAGAAGGCATGTCCCTTGCTAAGAGGAAAAAGTCTAGCTATTATAGATACCAGTGGAAATAGAGTTGAGAAACTCATCAAAATGTGATGATTGAGGGGATCATCTATTTACATTTTAAGGCTGGAATCCAGGAGTCAACCATATTTAAAGGAAGCCTGGAGTACATTCAACTTACCCAGACAAAAATGCAGTAACTCCCTGTGAGAAGCTGAGCAGCTGGGTAAGCTGTTTGCTACTCATTATTTGATAGCAATGGGAGGAGAACTGAAAGGTTCTGGAATGAGAGAATGGTAGAGAGTAGTCCTTCTGTTTTGAAAACAAGGTAGGTGTAATTATTTTTTTAAGCAATAATATCAGTAAAACCAGTGTGGGACTGATACCAAACTATGGATTTAATGTGATACAACTTCTTTGGAAGAAAGATTTAGATAGATTTCTATGGCAAATTATGAGGAAGTTCAGGTTAGCCTCTCCCAGAATGTTACCATGCTGCACCCACTTTCTTGTCCAGGGCCAGTTGTCAGGCCCAGAACTATATGACTGAAGGAAAATCAAAATTACTGCATGGTCATGAAACCCAGTACTTACAAATTAACCTCACCCCTTCACCAAAATATCTTTTGATTCAATAACCAACACAGTAGCAAAATTGAAATGCACAAACATTTGGAGGATTGTTGGTCAAAGTCCTGGCTGATATTGTTATATGGTTCCTGAAGCACCATACCTTGCTACAGTGGCAGAATGCAGGGACCAGATAACATGCACAAAACTGGTCCACATCAGGCTTACATTGGATTGGGATCTACTAAATTCAGTTTTACTGCTATCTAGTCCTCAAACCTTAAATATAAAATTTAACTGCACATATTTTTCAGTAGGTTAATCACCAGACTGTTTTCTTAGCCTGTGTTGTAAAAAAACTAATACATTGTGTAAGGCCTGCAAAGCTACTGATTTTCCCAAACAAGTGATTAAATAAAATCATTATCACATACCAGAGGAAATAGAAAAAGTTAATGATACCATTGATGCCTCAAAAACTCCAGGATTATAGTCTCCATTCTTTTATTCATTGATTTATCATGTCAGTTCTTATAAGAGGAACACAGATCCTATACCATGACAATCAACTTCTTCAACTTCTTCAAACTTAAGTAGTATAAAGATTGCTACTATACCAAAATTTTCTCTGCAAGAGTATATTAATATAGCCTTGGGTACGTAATATATATTCATTGACCTGGTTGATTCATTTTCCTTAAACCTTTCTGTGAAAAAGGACCAGAAATCACTTATGCATCTATAGGATTTACCAGGACAATGTAAGTTCACTTGCTCTCTCACTCTCTCTACAATGCTCCCAAAGAATCTAATCAATCAAGACAAAATGCTATTAGATTGATGCACTATGTCAATGGCATGATAACCAAACCAGTTGACCCTAGCAGGATGCTGTAGTTTGGATCTGCAAGGCCCCAAAGGCCTATATGTGAAAAGCTTGGGCCCTGACCTGTGGTGCTATTGGGAAGTAGTGGAATCATTAAGAGACAGGACCTAGAGGCTGGAGTGGTGGCACAGTAGTTGAAGCGCTTGCCTGGCAAGCACATGAGGACCCCAGTTCAAACCCCAGCACCACATATACAACTAAGTGTTGGAGAAGTAAATCCAAACAAAAAGAATAAATCAACTTGATTTTCTATCTCAAAAAAAAAAAAAAAAACACCACAGAAGAAGGCCCTAGTGCAAGAAAGTTAGCATATGAGAGGCAAGTTGGGATACTGGGACCCTGGCACCTTCCTGTCTCTTTCTGTGCTTCCTAGCACCAATAACTTAATAGGCATCCTCCACTATGCACTTCCTCTATGATATACTGCCTTGACACAGGTCCAAATTATGGACCAAGTGACCATGGACAGAAAGCTCTGAAACTGTGAACCAAAATAAGTCTTCCCTCCTCATAATTTGATGATTTCAGATATTATTTATTTATTTTTTTTAAAGAGAGAAGGACAGTGAGAACGTGAGAGACAATCAATTTTTATTGAGTTTTTCACATGGCTCTCATTGCTCTGACAGTTAGTTGTGTATGTGGGTGCTGGGGTTTGAACCTGTGTACTAGCGCATGCCGGGAAAGCAACATAACTGCCGAGGCACAGCTCAAGCCCCATGATTTCAGGTATTTTACATAGTGATAGAAAGCTAATACAAGGGAAATATGTTTGAGGATTTAGTAAGATCCATGTGTTTTAAGGGTATGAAATACAAAGTACAAAGCTTATGGGACCTTCATATCAGGTCCTAGGGTATGCTTTTCTCACTTTTCTCAACAGTAAGTGCATTAGATGCATCTTACTCCAAACAAAAGTACAAAGGAACCCCAATACCTGCTAGACAGCTTTGCATTACCAACACAGCATATACTATGCTTGGTATTACTGCTTTAATGTACTTGCCAGGTGATTTGAAGGCAGATAGCTTCCAGTGCAACCCAGAGGGGGAACAACGTATTGCAGCAGCTAGAATATAATGCTCTATTATCCTGCAGAAACCACACCACTTAGAATATATAACAAGCCTCAGTCAGAGCATCATAATGTGAACATATAATTTTATGTAGAAAGGACATGACACCTAAAGCAGAGAATTATCCACCATGTAAAAACAGCACCTGTCATCTACTGTGCATTGTTAGAGATAAAGGAAAAACCTAATTAAGAGATAGTGAGTGAGCTTCCATTAATAATGCCCTCCATGAACAGGTCCTGTCTGCCTACCAAGTCAAAAGGTTGGGCAGGCTCTACATTAGTGTGTCATAAGACAGAAGAGTGAAATAATACGCAGGACACAGGTAGATCCACATTGTAGAAAGAAACTGCATAAAAGATCCAGATTCTCATCTTCTCCTACGTTGCCCCTATATATCTCCCTAAGCTTATATCCATGTATTCCTTTACTTAAAACACTGGCCACACTGAGTGGAAGGAGTTACTCAAAGCATAAAGAAACAATTCTAAGCATGGTTCACACAAAAAATCAGCTATGTGTGGATGCAAACTGAAGTTGTTCTCATGCTGTGCTATGAACAGTGAGGTATGACTCTGAAAGCCAACTGGGCGGAAACCTATATTGCAGAGCTTTGAACTGACAAATTCTGGTCAGTTTGAACTTTAAGTTCATCAACCACAATTCTGCTATGATTGGCCATGGTGACTCACTGCACACATACAACTGCCTTTCTTTCATTATGTCACATTGGACCAAGCAGAGGATGTCCATTGGTGAACACTTCATCATGAAGGAAGGTGATAAAACTCTTTTTTCATGCCATGTTAAGACGGAAGTTCTCCCAAGACCAGGTCAAATAACACTGTTATCACTTCCTTCTTACATTCTAAAGTATGCCTCCTTAAAATTTACCAAGTTTGTCATTAATTTCTTTATTTTTTTCCATATTTTTTATTTTAATTTTTAATTGACAAGTAAAAATCGCACACATTTATAATGTACAACATAATGCTTTGATACATGCATTTATTGTGGAGTGCCTAAATCAAGCTGTTTAACCAACATATTACCTCACTCTTATTTGTTTTAAGAGCACTTGAAATCTACTCTCTAAGCAATCTTCTAATGCACAATATTGTTTTTAACTGTAGTCACCTGATGTACTATAGCTCTTTTTTATTTTATTCAGAAATTTATGTATTGATCAAACAAACTTCTAACAAAATTATATGTATAAATACTGAAAATCAGATTTACCTCCAAGAGCCTCCCCCAATTACCCACCCTTATCCTTCCCATCTTCCTTCCCAATACATCTCTACAAATGCCTTAGGTTGTATGACATTATGCCTTATCCAATTTAAAACATGATAATAGACCTCCTTTCTCAATGAACAGGGTCTAGCTCTAGCCTCCACAGATGAGTGAAGACATTCGACACTTGGTTCTCTGGGTTATGCTTATTTCACTCAGCATAATTTCTTCCTTGGCCATCCATTTACCTTCAAAGGCTGCAATATCATTGTTTCTAATTGCTGAGTAAAACTCCATGGTATAAGTGTACCACAGTTTTTGGATCCATTCATCCAGTGAGGGGCATCTGGGTTGTTTCCATAATCTAGCAATAGTAAATTGAGATGCTATGAACATCAATTTTGCTGTGTCCCTGTAGTGTGCTGATTCTAAAGCCCCTGGAAAAATACCCAGGAGAGGAATATCAGGATCATATGGTGGGCTCATCCCTAGTTTTTTTGAGGATTCTCCATACTGCTTTCCAGAGGGGCTATACCAGTCTGCAATTCCACCAACAGTGTGCTATCTTTCCACAACCCCTCCAGCATCTATTATTGTTTATTTTATTCATTTTTTGCCAATCTGACTGGCATGAGGTGGTATCTTAGTTTTCATTTGCATTTCTCTGATTATTAGTGATTTAGAGCACTTTCTCATGTATTAATTGGCTTGATCAATGTCCTCTGTTGAAAAGTTTCTATTTATCTCTTTGGCCCATTTATTGATTGGGTTGTAGTTGAGATTTTTGAGGATTTTGTAGATTCTGGATATGAAACCCCTGTCAGAGGAATCATAGCCCATGATTCTCTCCATTTCCGTAGGAAACCTCTTGACTCTTTTGATTGTTTCCTTGGCAGTGTAAAAGCTTTTTAGCTTTATGGCATCCCATTCACTGATTTTTGACTTTACTTCCTTCACTTTAGGAGACATGTTGAGAAAATCTTTGCCTACTACCAAATGCTGAAGTGTTGGACCTAATTTGTCTTCCATCAGTTGCAAGGTAACTTGTTTAATTCCTAGCTCCTTGATTCATTTTGATTTGATTCTCAAGGAAGGGGAAAGATATGGGTCTAATTTCAACTTTCTGCATGTGGCTGTCCAGTTTGTCCAGCACCATTTGTTGAAAAGGCTGTCTCTCCTCCATGTAATATTTTGTCCCCCTTTGTCAAAAATCAGATGAAGATTTGTGTTTGTTTCAGGGTCTTCTATTCTATTCCATTGGTCTTCTTTCAATAGGCTAATTCTTAACCTTGAAGTCAAGCTTTCTCTGTCTTAATGGACAGAGCTTGATTATGACCAGGTGGGAGGAAATTTAAGAACAAAGTAGGAGGTGGAACAACAACCCATGTCTGGTGTTTAGGAATTCTTAATTCAATGTGAATCTTGTCATCTAAAAACATCGGTGCATCTTTGCTTTCTCATCTATTTCAAGGAAACAAAGAATTGTTTGATGACAATTCTATTTCATATTAACAACCTATAGTATTCTGTCTTGAATCATATTGTAGATCATAAACTCAAACTTATGACTAAATTTCCCAAGAATTTTGCCAGAGTATTTTATTTAGACACCCAAAGGATCAAAACTGTGTATTTGAGAAAATACACTTTGAAATACACTGTGAAAGTTTGAACTAAATTACATGTTTACCAGGAGAGAAGACAATAAATTCAACAAAGAGTGAGAACAAAATTTAATAGTGTCCTGCTTCATTTTTCTCATTGTTTACAGTAAATAAAGGTTAGGATAAAAAGAAGAGGGGACAATTGTCTTGACAAGACATGAAATTTATTCTTCTATATATTCTTCTATACCCTTGAAAGGAAGCACCCATCCTAGATTAAGGTCTAGCTCCTCTAATAAGTGACATTATCCATTAATGCCTTGTATGGTACTTACATCTTTTGAGTGCTGACTCTATTATTAAGTCATTTTGAATATCATCATTACTGTTCCTGAGGCATACAAAGGATTTAAGTTTCTGGAGTTTTATTTTAAATCTTTAGTACTATGTTTCTCTTGGTGACACTTTCTTATTTCTTTGCAATTTAGATTCTTTTCTGAAAGATGTCACGGAGTATTTTATTTTTGTTAACTTTTCCATGATGTTGGAAAGCTGCAAAGATTTGTGAAGCTGGAATGAATTCCTTCTTAATCATTTAAGACATTTCTATTATAGTATATATATGCAATCTTTCATCTCTTTTGATTTATTGTACATTAGAAATATCTCTTAAAGGTTAGAAGATGTTAATCTCATTTTGTGGTAAAAGAAAAGAACTACAGAGTAGTTTGATAGCTATTTTAAGACAATGGGAAAAGGTGTGTGTGTGTGTGTGTATTGGGGATTGAGCTTAATGAAAATTTTCATGCACCCTGCTGTAGCTTGTGGAGACAGGTCTCCCTAATTACAAGATGTGGTAGATAGGAGGTTGACACATTCTAGTAATTATCAAAGGTTTCAGTAACCACAGGGTTGGGTGGGTAGATTTTGAAGGTGAGTATCTTCCAGGGACTCCCTTAACAGATTTTGCACTGTTTCCCAGAGACAATATAGCACCCACACAATTAGCAAATATGAGTGAACTACTTCTATTCTCCCATTGAAATTTTATATTCCAACTCAATGGTAAATATTTTTACAAATGTGATGACATGCAAAACAGCTAATTTTATTAGTGTGCCACTTGAAAGAGGATACTAAGAATCCTAACCCCATGTCCTCCCTCCCAAATTTATATCATTACACAAAATATACATTTAGCAAGAGAGATAATGCAGGAAGCACATGACATATTACTTCTCAGGGCTCATAAAGGTGTTCATTTGTAACCTTTTTACCTATTTATTTTTGCTAAGGCAATGCATCTAACATGGTGTGGATTGATTTCCAACCTGGGAAAATGCCAGATTGTTGATCATTTTTCAAAAAAGGGAAGCTATGTATTCATTCTATAGCTGTTTACTGAGCTTCTATTATGTGTGTCAAGAATGTTGTTAGATGCTGTGTCTACAATAATAAGCTAAACAGGTAAGACTTGTTTTCTCATAGAGTTTTAAGAACTGTGAAAAAGTAATGAAATATATGTATGCAAAGTAGACATGTAAATTTATAGGAGGGCATAAATCCAAGTCCAGTTGTCAGGAGGGTGTCATTAACACCCTCAAGGGGTTTGGAGTGGGAGGAGCTGCTTCAGGAGGAAGGAGCCCTGTGGGCACAGGCCTCTCTCTGGAAGCATGACTTGTCTGAGGTACCCAAAATGGAAAAGCAGGGAGTACAAGGAGCAGAAAGTAAGATATGAGACTAGAAAGGCAGACAGGGAGGTTATAAAATGTAGGAAAAGAGACTGAACTTTAGAAAAGCTTCTACTTAAACATTCAGGAAAATAGTTTCATTTTGATGAATAGGCAAATTCTTAGCTCAAGCATTTTTCAACAATCCAGTCTCATTCTCTTGAAAGAATAATAAAATTAATGATTTTTATGTTATTGTATATGACCAAAGAATTTTTTCCTTTTAGTGTGTTGCTACATCAAATAATTTCTGGGGGCAGAAATTAACGTCTGTTATTGTCAGTCATAGTATTGCTGCTTAGAAATAATCTTGATTTGCAGATGGAGTCACACTGGAGAATATGTTTTATTTTATTGAGGAGTTGTGTTGTTGTACAATCATGAATGCATATGTAGTAACAATATATGCACTTGATCCTAATCGAGAATCACACCCACATCTCCCACCTCCCCAATCTCTTGACTCTTCTGTAATTCCTCACTATAACAGATATAAGTGACTTTACATGTATACATATTTGTGAATTTTCCTGAATTAAATGATTGCATATATAATATTAGGCTTCTTGGATGATTACAGAGTATGATACATTATTGATTACTTCCCAGAGCCCTTCCTCTACTCCCTAATTCTCCACCCTCTCCCACCTCCTCCTTCCCACCCCAACTATTTATTTTTGGTTCCCATAGACTATATATTACTTTGACTTTAGTGAATCTTCTACATGAGTTTGACTATCTTTCACCCAAGAATGGTTTTATTCTAGCCTCCACAAAGGAGGGAAAGTATTTGACCCTTGAGAAGCACTCTTAAAGTATACATCCCTTCTGTGGAATAGAGCCTCTTGGCCTTACCACCTCCTCAGATCCCACCTCTTGATAATGTTACATTGAGGCTGAAATGTCAATAGGAATTAGTAGAGAAGCATTCAATTCCCAGCATCCAATAAACAAGAACCTGGGGAATTGGTCCTCATAAGATGTGCCTTACACAGGTCACATTGTGACATCACTATAGAAGGCGTAGGGGGTGGAGAGGTAGTGCAGCAAGCACCCTCTATTCTACTGAAGTTTCATTGCTATAGATTCAAATCAGAGTCCTGTCCCTTTTGTTTGTTGAATGGCACCCCCATAGGAACTACAAAGAAATACCATAACAATATCTTCTAGGAGATACTTGGAACACTGGATGAACAATTTAGAATGAGTTTCATTTAACCTGTGTCATCCACTCCACACAATGGCAGAGGTAGGCACAAAGAGGAATCCCCTTGACTATGAGTTTCACTAAGGGACAGAAGGAAGGCAGGAGAACCCCAGACAACTTTGCCCCTAATGATCCCAGCAGTTGTTGCTGCTGCCACAGACGCCATGGCCTTTGCCATCCAGAAGTCCCATAGTCTTTGCTGATCCCATTTGTTAGAGCTTCCTAGAGCCCATGGTCTTTTTGTCCATGAGGTAGAGTCCCCAGTCAACAATGCTGTTCCCTTCTTAGGAGTTGGAACATTATAGAAGTCATAGAAGAAATAGTCAGAATTCTTACTTCATAACATAATGCCTGAATACTTCCAAATTTTGGGGAAGGAAATAGACATCTAGATTCAAGAAACTCAAACAATCTCAAATAGGGTGAACATAAAGATGTTTTCACTAAGACACTTTATAATTAAATTACTAAAAGTGAAAGATAATGAGAGAATTTTGAAACCATTAAGAGATGAGTGACCCATAATATGCAAGGTAATCTTCATGAGATCCTTACCAGAGGCCTCAGCAAAGCCCTGCAGGTCAGGAGGTAGTGGGATAATGTATTCAAATGTGACAGAGAACCCTGAAACCAAAAGTACCAAAGTCAAAGGTCAAATGTCTCTTCTGATATGCATAAGTTAATCCCAAATTAAGGGGTGGAAGATAAAAAATAGAAGAAAGATGGTGTTGTAGGCAAAGGGTAATGAAAGGGAGGAGGGAAGGGATAGAGAAAGACAGTGGAATAAATCTCACGTAACTTTCCTATGTACATAAAATTACCACAGTGAATCTCACAGTCATCTATGTACACAAAACACTAATTAAAAAAAAAATCTAAATAAATAGACCAGTAAAACAGGGGAAGGGTACAGAGGGAGGAAGGAGGGAGGGAAAAGGGAAATACTGGAGACTGAAGTAGAACAATTTATTGTCCATACTTTTCTAATTATGTCCAATTGAATTCTATTTCTGTGTACAACTGAAAAGAAGCAACAAAAAGAGCATAGTATGTAAATAAAAAACCAGAATAACCATTTTTGTCAAAACCATCCTTTAAGCAATAAAGGAGAGATAAATCTTTCCTGAACAAACAAAAAATGAGGGATTTCCTTATTAGTTTTTGTACTGCTTCACCAATAATACTTAAGAAGTTTCCTCGAATAGAAATTAAAACTTAACAGCAACAGGAAAGCATGAAGTTCCACTTGTAAATCTATAGACAATTATCAAATAATGAAATGCTATAATAAAGAGATATGAATTACTTTTAGCATTAATATAGAAGCCAAAAGACCAAAGTGTTAAGAATAACTGTAACTAGAAAAATTTGGAAATGAATACACACTATAAAAAAATCAAACTCTGACTTGAACAACACAAAGTGTGTGTAAGGGGAGTTAAGATGTAGAGCTTTTTATGTGATTAAAGTTGTTATCAACCTACTAGCTTTAACTTCAAGAAGTTTCATGCAAGCCTCATGGCAAAAAAATTTTATAATACATGCCAAAGATAAAGAGAAAAGCATCAAAGCAAGTAATTACAGAAAAATATTCAAGTAGCAAAAGAAGACAGCAAGAGAAGAGGATAGGAACAAAACAGTGGTAAAATGGAAAGCAAGGATCACGAAGGCAATAGCACATTCTCAGCTATGATTAACTATTTTAAATGAACTAGATTGAATTC